>PVKM010021216.1:0-22737 GCA_004027735.1 Carollia perspicillata
GCCACTCTTCAAACTAACCTCTGCAGTGGAATCAATAAGGAATTTAGGGCCCTGGCCAGGGCCCTAAACCAATTGAGATAACCAATATCTCAACTGGTTAGAGCATCATCCCAATGCACCAAGGTTGTAGGTTCAATCCCTGGTCAGGGCACATACAAGAATCAACCAATGAATGCATGAATAAGTGGAATAACAAATCAATGTCTCTGTCTCTAAAAATCAATAGGTAAAATTTATTTTTTATTTTTTATTGTTATTCAGGTACAGTTTTCTGTCTTTTACTCCCGTCCCAGTCCACGCCCCCCCCCAGTGCTCCCCACCTCCCTCCCATTTCCACCCCCCTTAGTTTTTGTCCACGTGCCCTTTATACTTGTTCCTATAATCCCTTCCCTTTTTCCCCCTGAAATTTCCTCCCCTCTCCCCTCTGGTTACTGTCATCCCATTTTGAAATAGAAAACGGGTTAAAAAAATTTTTAAATAAGAAACTTAGAGAATAATTCAGGGTTTCATCTATTTGAAAAGGTGAATGGACTAAATCCTACCCTAAACAAATTAAATGAAAATGAATGATTTTCTTTATTAACATTAATACATTTTCATTTGTATCTCAGAACTGTTATGGATTCTAAACATGCTTCATCCAAGTAGAATTCACATTCTCAAGTCTGTCCTGCAAAATCTTTTCCAAATGCTATAATATACCTAAAGTCAGGGAGAGCTCAGTCTACCTTTGGGGATCTCTGACCATCAGATAGTTCCTTCTTGAGCAAACTAGGTGGTATTGGATATTAATAGATTTTATTTCCATGATTCGAGTCAAATGAGAACTAGATTTAATTTTTTTCATTAGGGAACTATTTGAAAACAGCTGACAGAGTAAATGAACACTGCCCATTCCTTCTACCATCCACTATATGCTATGCTCTTTGCATCATTCTTCTTGCCATTCTGTATGCAATCCACTGAACCCATGGCCATTTTTATAGCTTAGGAATGAACTGTAATACTCTAGGTTTTATGTTGACAAAAGCGAAGAAGAAGGAAACCCTTTCCTATCTAACCGTGGGCTTTATACGTCTACCAAAGCCACCAAGCTGCCATCAGAATGCCAGACGACTCAGGGCCCTGAGCTAGATCAGGCTCACTCTCAACTGCAGCCTCCACGTTAACAACTGTGTCTTCTTCCAAGGGGGTGGGTGTGTTCTTGGTTGAGGGCTCTCGGAGCTGAGTTTATTCTTATCTAGTTTCATGTTTTAGTGTCATCCATTATTTCAATTTGTAAATATATTTTAGAATATCAACTATTATGTATTGTAGCTTCATGTAATACAAGAAAAAATCATTAATTATAGCCACGTGCTTTGTTATTTTTTTCATTATTTATATTCTCCATTTTTTGTTTGGTTTAATCCCTTTACCCTTTCCACCCAGCCTCCCCTACTCACTGCTTTTTTAAAAAAATGTATAAACACTATGGAACAGGAAAGGACATAAGTTAAAGCCATGAATATAAATCCCCATTCAGGCTGAAAAACAGCCCTTAGCATAATTTGAATGTATTCCTTAAACTGATACCAACTGCACTGCATTATACTATTATTCTCCACATTCACATAGGTCTCCACATTCTTCCCTAAACATGAGATGAAATGCTTGGCAAAGATTTGTTTGTTCATTTACTTATTGCATCAGGCATTGTTCTCGGTGCCTGGAATACAGCTTTAAACAAGACAGATCAAGTTCCTTCTCTCATGGACAGTACATTCTAGCTGGGAGAGTCAGATGATATCAAGTGAGAAGTGTCATAGTAGTAGTGAGTGGGAACGCTGCTTTAGGCAAGGTGGTCATAAAAAGTCTAGCTAAACTGGTGAAATTCAAGCTGAGGTTATGACATTTAAGCTGAGACTTGAATGTCAAGGAGGGATCAGCTATGCAGCAATCTATAAGAAATGCATAACAGGCAGAAGGAATAACTAGAAAAAAAATGTAAATTAAGACTGATGTGTTTTACAGGCTATTAGAGAAGCAATATCTGGTTGAAGAACAAGTGAACAATGTCTTCTATGTTTCTTTGATCTACTGGCTAGCAACCATACACAAAATAAAACAAAACACATTGGACCATCCACAAATCTCAAAATTACTATAGTCAGTGAAAAAAAAAGGGAGAAAAAAACAGGCAGACTAATATTTAGGGACAGAAAGCAAACTAGTGGTTGTCTAGGTGAGAGATGGACTACAAAGGGATTCAAGGATATTTGGGAGGGAGGAGGACGGGAACAACTGTAATTTTGATTGTGGTGATAGTTTTCTGTGTATATGTACAGATGCCCAAACTCTGCATTTTAAAAATATGTGTGGGTTATTGTACAGAAATTATACCTTAATAAAACTATAATAAAATCAAATTAGGCACTTTTTTCATGGGGAATATTTGGTAGTTTCTAGTCACACCCAGTTCATTTCCTAGGTACTTAACAAATTTTCCTTAATAGTCCACCCTAGGCCTTCCTGACAACTGCATCACACTCATTTGCCTGTACCTCTTTCTCAGTTTGGGTCGGTATAACAGTATTTGCCAAAATTCAGTCTGCCAATGTCTCCATGGTGTTCATCAGTGGAGAAAGTAGCTCCCGCCTCTCTGAGGGGTACACCCAGCTCGCTGCACTGACGCCAAGTCCTTAAATTGCAGCTCAGACTGGAATGCAAACCATCTCCACGCCCTTGGTGCTTCACTGACAGGAGAGTGTCAATTCTACTTCTCCACGGCCTGTTCCAAAAGGCAAAATCAATTCTTTCTCAGGCAAACCTTCGATAACCGACGTTCAGTAGAACTACAAGGTAACTGCACATTCTTTCTTTAGAATGAGGAGGACACACTCCTCTGACTTCTTCTAGGTTACTGTCAAGTAATTAAATATATGAACAAGAACAACAACAGAGCTGGGTGAGGTCACTGTGCTTCCTGGCCTCGATCGAGGTTTAGAATGTGGGGGCTTTGCAGTGTGGTTCCTGCCCACAGAGGATGTTACGACCTTTCTGCTGAACTTCGAGAAGCCAGTTCTCTGGCTCAGAACGTTTATTTACACAGATCACTGTTCACGGCCCTAGTTTTCCGCTTCGTATGGGAAACTGCTTTACAGATATGTATATTTTTAGACTGATTCACAACACATTTTTTAATTCAGCGACCTGTGCTTGAATCACAGATCAGCCATCACAGCCATTACTTCAGATGACTCAGCTCTTATCATACCCTCAACATCCTAAGTTTCCCCTGCTTCCTCCTCCATATAACAATTAATAATAATAATGACTTCCTAGGGCTTGCTTTATTCAAGATAACGAGTGTCAAATCCTTATCACACCTCCAGGCACATGGCATTCTACTATCATTATTGCACCTTTTCATTGCTTATTTTGTCACACAGGGAGCTGTCAGTAACCCTGGTTCAAAGCCAGAAAACTAAATGATAAATATTAAGTCATCACAAACATATTAGCTCTAATATAGTTGTCACTCCCATTGTACTGAAACAATATTGGCTTATGCTAAGTTATCTCCATTTTCCAACAGACTCATCTCTCACCAATAACAGAATCATTAAGCCTGTGAGAGGAGCTATCACATGAATGAAGACTTTTTTCCTTACTAGGACATACTTGAGGTCTGAGCTGGACAACCGTGTCCAAAGGAGTTCCAGTGACCAGGAAGTAAATCCCAATTCCATTCCCCTGAGGCACCCACCTCTAGAAGAGAAACAGCACACACTGCAGTTCCCATTAAGAGTATTTAAGGCTCCTCTTAAAGGGTCATCTTGTACCAGGTTCTAGTTCTGACGCTGGGTGGTTGGTTTGACATCCTTGCTCCACAACTTGTAACATCTACTTCTGAACATGCCCCTTTCCTTTCCTCTCTCTTTTTCTGTTACTCAGGCACTGTTAAGCTTCTTTACTAGCATGATCTATTCAGCAGGAATTGAGGAAAACTTTAATTTTTATTCAATCAAATGTGAGCTTTGTGCCACTTGGTATAAGTCAACTGCCACGCCTTTTATGTTTTGAATTCAGGGTTGCAACCTTACTGCCCACGTTGGAATGTGAGGATGTAGCCTTGAGAATAAACATGGGATATCAGACCTAAAGGAAATCTAAAGGATCGCAATTTTAAAGCAAAGAAATCTGAGAGTAAACAAGTTAAGCCACCTCCCCGGAGTCTCAGCACCAGCTGTCAACAGGAATCCTTGGAACCAGAACGGAGCTGCCATGAATCTGAGCCCCATGCCCGGTAGTATGGGTAGTAAAAGCTATGCTGGACAGTAAAGTCAGGGCTGCTTGGAAATGGGAGAGACGGTTTCGTCTTGAGTGCAGTGAGTGTGTCTAGGCTGCTTTACCTTATTCCTGTTGAAGAGAGGGGAACTGGGCGACAGGACAAAGGAGTTGGGCCAAATTCGAAATGTTCAGAGAAGCTGAAAAGTAGCCCTTTTCCTTCCACACCAGGATCATCTGTGTTCAGGATCTTACAAACCAAGAAGGTAAATTTTCTATAATTCTTTTTATCCTTATAAGAACATCCCAGTTTGACTCTCATGCCCTTGATTTCTCCTTCTGCGAAGCAAGGTCCCTTCCCCTTTGCTTTGCTTTCCTTCCTTTATCTTCGTTGTGTCCATAGTGTGGGTACAACATCTGGTAAACTACCACATGTGGTAAACTAACTCTTACAGGTGAAATGGTTTCAAACCCTAATACTAGAGGCCCACAAGGGGTCATGGGGTTACTTGCTAAAGAGAAAGTCAATATTAAACATAAAAAGAAAAAGTACTACTCTAAAAATTAATGAAAAGCTATTAATTAACTTAGATCATCCATGCCAGGCAGCCTTCTTAACTAAAGCATCCCATTTGGGAAAACTTCAAAGGTTTTACCTGCCTTCCATTTGTAGAATTAACAACAACAAAACACCAGCACTGCAAGAGGCTGAAGTGGATGGAGAGAGTAGGAAAAGCAGTTTCCTTATTGAAGTCCTTTCCAGGGACTGGCAGCCGCTTCCATTTTCAGGTGTTTATAGAGTCAGAGGGAAGAGATCAGCTATTCATTGGTTCGGCCTGAGGCAAGGCGCAAAAGATCCCTGTGCTGGATGGCAATGGGTAAATCACTTCCCTGCACCCAGCAATTCACTTGGACTCCATGGGCTCCCATTGAATCTCTTATGAAATAGGAATTTTTGTAGGTTCACTTGGACGGTTGCTATTCGCTGGTAACATTTTGCAAACAACAAGTGCAATTTAAAGAAAATGCACTCGAACTCCTCCTGTCTGCCATGTCTTTCCTCCTTCTCTTTTGAATTCTCATCTTCATTGGGTTGGGATGCATTCAGCCTATGGTGATATCCATTCCACCTACGACGCTATACACTGACCTTCCCTGAACAGCATTAAATCAATGAAGGGATATTTCTGGGCCAAAATGCACCCAAGTCATTCAGATTTTAAAACTCACAAACACACTCAGGTATATATTCACCCAACGCATACTTTAAAGAACTGTACAGAGAAACTAACAAAATTAGTTTTCAATTATACATACTTAATGACCCTTATCCCTGTCAATGTGACTGCAAACTGCTAAAGTTGCAATCAGCATGTGTGTGCCATTAATTATTCTGCTTTTTTTATTTATTAATTGAGAGGCTGACTGTCATAACAAATAAGAACTTGAGCCTTAGAGTTAGACAGAATGGGACTGGAAAGCCAGCAGTCTCTTACTAGAATCATGACATCTGACAGACACCCTGACCTCTATAAAACTTAATTCCCTTGTTTGTAAGAGGCAATGCTAAAAATAGCATCCATTCCACAGAATTATTTATATGATTAAGTGAGACAATACTTGTAAAATTCTTAGCACAGCATCTGGTTCATGGTGAGGTTCTAATGAATATTTCTATTATTATTATTTTACATATACATTACAATACTTTTTATTTTTATGGTTTCATAGTATTTCAGAAAATTAATCAACGATGTCCTTTTTTTCTTTTTATTACTGCTAGGAGTTGGAGTGGTTCAAATTTATTTGGGGATATATGCCTCATTGCTATAAATATCTACATATCAAATATTGTTTTCTGCTAAGTTTATTTTCTTGAGGGATATTCAGACAGGAAGCACAGGATGAAATTGGCAGTTTTTATGAACCTTCTTCTAAGTTGCCGAATCCCTCTCCAGAGGAAACTAAACCAATTTACTGATGGCTGTATGATATTATTAAACTTCTTTCCTCACAGACACACTAATTTTGGGTTTTCATTACTTTTATTTACTTATTGTAGAATATTAGCATAAAAGGCAGACCCAAAATAGTCAAATTTGCCTTTGTGTAACTAATTCAACTGGATATGCATGGGGAATCTCCAAATCATCTTCACAATTGTTCTGTGAACCTTGAACTGCTGCAAAATCATAAAGTCTATTAAGACAGACGGAAAAAAACAGTGTTTATAAGGAATTTAGAAAGAACTCCTATGACAGTGGTTAAAGGAATTACATATCAGTTTATTCATAGGTGAAAAATAATTCCACCAAACCACTGACACAATGGTTCTTAATAGGTGGTGGGATTATTGGTGATTAAAGACATAGATGGGGTGATCTTTTGGTTCATGTCATATTTTCTCACTCAGAAAGACAAAGCTGTATTTTTTAAAAACAAAAACCATTATATTTTTTAATTATTAAAAATGTGATTGTTTTCTCATGTCTATGAAACATTTGTGTGTGTTGTCTTATCAAACTAAAGAGAGGACTAACTTATCTTGCTGCTAAGGACAGCTCTGATTGATTTGGGACACTCATCTGGGAGAGTAAGCAAGATACTGAGCTATTGCAAAGGGACAAGTGGAAACTGAGATTTCTCTCGTTGTTTCTTTCTTTTTAAAAATTGATTTTAGAGAGAGAGGAAGGAGGCAGAAGGGGGCAGAGGGAGGGAGGGAGGGTGAGTGAGGGAGACGGGTGGGGAGAAAGAGAAACATCAATTAGTTGTTCCATTTATGGATGCATTCATTGGTTGCTTCCGATGTACGCCCTGACCAGGGATTGAACCCACAAGCTTGGCATATCCAGATGATGCTCTAACCCAAGAAGCTGCCTGGACAGGGACTCTTGTTCTTACTGGAGGGACAGATGGAGACAGGCAGCTCAGCTGAGACCAGAAGCAACGAAGGAATACAAATCAAGATGAACAGTGGCTGACTTGGCAAAACTGTTAAATGACTTTGCAAAAGACCTGTCACAATGGATAAACGGTGCTGCCTGAGGAAGCAGCTTAGAATTCCTGCACAGCACTCCCGATCAGTTACAGGGATAAGACTGAGAGGAAGGAGAAAAAAGAGGAAAGGAAAGAAGATCAAAAGATGCCTTAATGGATCTGAAGACGTTTCTTAAATGAGCAACTGGGAAGGAGGGACTGCGAAAGGAAAACCGAAACAAAGCGTGAGTGCACTTCATTGTAAGCTTCAGCCGCTGGGCAAGCACCCACTATCTCTGCTCTTCCTCTGGCTTGTGACAAATAGCGAGATGCTCTGTGGATGTTGACCACATTCTAATTGTTTTTATGGTAAATGAGGCATGAAACCTCCTGCCAAAAACAGGGTGCCCAGAGAGTACAGCCGCACTGTCTCTTCCCAGCAGACCCCTTCCAGGGGTTAACAGTGTTTGTGGGGCCGAAAGACTCAGCATGGCCTCACGTCCCTTTAAGGCCAACTTTTAGGTAAGAGCCACTCCCCCCAGCACCCCCTTTCTTCTGGGCAAAAAGAAAATCTTTCGGAATTATGTACCTGGTACACAGAATGATGGCAACACATCTGAGGAGGCGGCAGGAAGGGAGGGGTGGGTGAAAGCCTCTCTCCTCTTTCAATTAAATCATTGGAGATTTGCCAGCGTGGAGACTTACGGAGACTTACGCTGACAAACGTTAGTCATACCCTTTGTGTTATCATAAGAACTCTGTTGCTCACAAAACTCCAGCACTGGCTCTGCTGATTACTGCATCTCATGATTCAGTGCTATTCAAAACCAAATCAGAGGGCACTCAAACAGCCACTGCTGGTTCCAAAGCAATGGACTGCACTTTATTAAAGAATGAATATACAGGGTAGAGCAAAAGCAGGTTCACAGTTGTTCATATGGAAAACAATATAATAATTAATAAATAATAATATGAGAATAAACTGTTTCACACACTCACAACTATAACCTACTTTTGTCCTACCCTGTACACTTAGTGGCTAAGATATTTTCTGGGACGAGACACCTTCAGGGTGATTTTCCTCTCAACCATGCGGTTTTCAGGTCCTGTGGGCAGGGACTACAATGAGTTTTGGCCAACTGCCTCAAAGAACACAAAAATACATGATGATACAAATGTTTGGGTGAAACAGACAGCTCAATCCTGCTGCTCTCTCCAAACTCCATGCCTCTCAAATTTAACTCAGATCTATCCAAACACACATATTAATCACATCCTATGTGTAGGCACCCTGCTCCTAGGAAGCCGTACCCTCTGCAGCTTCCATCTCCTTGAGCTGGTTCCAACGGAAAAGTTAATAGTCAGTTGTGTGGGATGACATGAAAGGCAGGTAATGCTATGTTTTTATGATAGCCCACACAGCAGCCATTGTATTTGGAGGCTGACACCGAATTCTTTAGACCCGAATTAGAAAAGGCACTTGTTTGATAGATTTCTTCTTGTTCCAGTTTACAAGCAACTAATCCTCCCTGCATTGGATCAAACAGACGGGCACAATCAATTCAGGGAAAGCAAGCAATGCCAGGTCCGCTCAATCTTCCCTCAATGAACAGCAGTGGGGAGGAGGGGTGGAGGGAAGTAGAGAAAGAAAATTCAGGCATGCCTGCACCCAAGACAGCTTAGCGAAGGCAAAGATGAAAAGACGAGTTGAAATATATATCCTGGCAGGTGGAAGCTCTAGCTGTCAGAGGGAGAGGCTGAAACACCACAAGGATACCAAACACGCCCAAGCCTTGGGGTGCTGCAGGTGCTGAAGGGTCTGGAGAAGGGGGAAGTGATTAGGATGTCAAAACAAAAGAAATTGGAGGCAGCAAGTCTAGGCAGGAAAGAGGTCTGCATTTACTCAAGTTTCCATAGTCTGTGATCTGCAGCACAGTACGAGGAGCAAGTTAATTACTGCACTTAGGTAATTGAGTCTCAGAGAAACTAGTGCCTTCCAAAGCAGTATTAATTTATGCTGCTAGATCGTTCTAGGCTTGACTGGCGATTTGGTGAAAAGTTTCGCTGGGAGGTGGCCTCACACTGGCAAGAGAAAAAATAATGAAAATATCTAGAAATGAGGTGGCCCTGGTAAACAGAGCTTCCTCTCTGCCTTCACACACAAGTGCATGCAGAGATTTTACCCTCATTTATCAGTAGGCGCTTCCTCCCCCAACAACTAAATGACACCATCCATTCCCTCACTCAAAATGTGACCAATGTCTTAGCCTTGATTTCTTTTTCTGATCCTTTCTTTTCTTGCGTGACCTTTGTATCATTCCTTCCTGCCCCTAAATCTGTTTTGGTCAAATCTAAAGCATGTGTGTACAGTAAACACATCAAAAGGGCTTATCTGGATGATGGGTCCCCATCAGACATCCGTCTCTTCCCACTGTGGCTCAGCCAGCCTCTCCAGGACTATGTGTTCATTATCTTTATGTGGTTTCTCTCATGTTCACATTGCATCCCCCCCTTTTTTTGGCTAGATAGTGGCTCCAAAATGATATCTGTTTTATATATACCTATATATAAACATATCTGGCAAGTAGGCAAATATAACCTGTGTGGCACCAAGCTGTATCTTACTTCCATAAACAAAATGTATTAATAATACATATTTACAAATACAAATAGCTTTACACTTGCATTTTTCTGTACACATATGCGGCATCCTCCCTGTTTTCAGCAAGAAGCGAGGACGTCTGAGGTCTTGCTCCCAGAAAGGACAGTTGTCCCTACCTTCAGCTGATGGCTCCCCCAGATTTTTCCATCGTCAAAGAACTCTAGGTCCACTTGACTTTCCTTTCTGAGATATTCTCCCACAGAAACACAGAAGGACACATTTCCCCATGCCCCGTGAGCATCCTACCTCTGGAGGTAGTAGTCCAGAGCGTCATCCTCAGTGTTCAGCAGGGCGGCTGCACGGGTCAGGAGCTGATGGCTGCAGCTGATGGACTTCAGCTCCAAGATGAGGAGGCCCAGGCAGAACATGGCTCCCATCTCCTCCAGCTCACGGGTGCCAAACTGGAGACCCTGCCAGGCAGACCAAGCATTAGCAGTGACTGTGCTAAATGCAGACAAGGTGCGAAAGGGAGGAAGGTCTCCTGGACACATGCCCATCCCAGATGCTGAGTGTTACAGTATTTATTGGTCACGGTTCCAGTGTTTGGTTGGGTCCTTTGTGGACTGGTGGGTCTCAGGCTGCATCACCTTGACATCTGGGATTTCAAAGAAGTACCCGAAAGGCACAAGGGTGTGTGAGGATGCAAAAGTCAACCCCCACTTCAGTCAAAGCAGCCATGATTCATCTGTATTTTCAAAGGATTTCACCACTGAAACCCAAGTTTGTAAATGATCTTACTAAAGAGTACCCTCTTTTCTCCCATACACTTATCAACCAGCGGAGAAAATAAGAGAGGACCCTGCACAGAATCTGAAGTAAGTACTGAAACTAAAAAAAAAAAAGTTAGAGCCCCCTTGTAGCTGCACTACGATAATGTATGAACACAAAGCCATGGCATGTACTCTATGCTATGAAGTAACAGACAATGATGACATTTAAAACGACCATGTTACTGAGCATTACTATGTGCCAGGTACTGTTCTGAGCCCTTGACATGCATTAACTCAGCAAATCCTCACCAAAGCCCTATGAGGTGGGTACTGGTAGTTTCTGCATTCCACAGAGAAGGACACTCGGACCCACAGAGCTTACACTTTATCCACAGCCTCAGAGTGAGTAACAGAGGCTAGTCAGGGCATTCTGACTTGACTGACTACTCAACAGAAAGTGCTACACACGGACCAGGAGGGACTTGATTACATGGTAAGGTAGACACTGCATGCCTTCTGAAAGGAGACAGCAACTGGGTTTGAATCCTCATTTCACTATGTTCCAAATGCGTAATCTTGGACTTCACGAACTCTATGAGCTTTGATTTTTCTCATCTGTAAAACAGGATGCTAATTCTTTCCTTTACATACCTAGGCATGTAGTTATAAGGAATATTTCAAAGTCCTCACAATATTAATATTCACTCAATTTCTCTTCTTCTTCTTCATAGTAAACATGTTAAAGATGGCAGAATTCAATGTGGTTCTGAGGTCTTTGTGTTTATAAAGCACATAAACACAAAGTTTTGCAAAGTATAAAGTTTTGCTTAAATGAGTAAAAATCAACAGTTGAATAAGATTCTTTCAACAGATTTTCATGTCCAAAATAATACATTATAAAGAAAAGAAATAGGACAGTAACAGTTTTTAAAGACTGGTCATCAAGATCCCAAGGGAAAAAACAAAGACCCAAACTGGAAAACCATAAGCCTCACAAAAGAATTTCTAGGTAAAAGGAGAAAGGAAAGGGGGAAGTCCCCAAGGTCATTTCAGCAGTCTGAACATTTGATTTGCTGATGTTTACACACCTGTTTTCCTGAAGAAAGACTACGCTACTCTGGAGTTAAGGAAGTCTGTTCCTCTGTAAACAGCAGCAGTGGGAGGGGGAAAACAGATGTTTATCAAGTTGTTTTTCTTAAGTAAATAGGGGGAAAAATCACTTTTTAAAGAGAGAGAAAACTCTCAGCATCTCTTTACAAGCGCCGAAGTGCTATGGTCTGATTCTTTTCCTCTGCCCTGCATCCCCGACTGCTTCTCCCCATTCTAGAGTGGCCAGCTTGGCTGAGAGAGTTGAGCTGAAGCTCACACCCTCCACCTCAGCCACTCTGAGTGGTGGCAAGGGAGAGGAGACAAGGGAAATATGAACGAGGTTCTGCTCACACCATTAAATGCCAGAGACAATGAAGCAACAAGCAGAGAACTGAAGAGAAAATACTGTGCCTCAAAGATGCTGTTTACAGGTCAGGGTCCTGGGAGGATAAATCCAAAGGAGAGGATGCACTGAATGCACACACCACACAGATAAAGTCACAATTTCTTTTTAAAATGTCACTGTAATCCTGTTATGTATAATAGGCAAGACACAGAAACATCCTAGTATCCATTAGTGGATGGATGAATAAAGAAAATATGGTACATACAAAATATTATTTTGTGATAAAAAAGGAAACCCTGACATTTGCAACAACACGGATGGACCTTGAGCACATCATGTTAAGTGTACTAAGACACAGAGCCAAATACTGTATGATCTCACTTACATGTAGAATCAAAAAAAAAAAGATACAAAGTCACAGATACAGAGAATAGATCGATGGTTACCAGAAGGGCTGAAAGGTACAAACCTTCACTTACCCAATAAATAAGTCCTAGGGAATATCATGTACAGCATGGTGACTATAGTTTGTAATACTAGACTATAATATATGTGAAATTTGCTATGAGAGTAATCCTAAAAATTTTCATCACAAGAAAAAAAATTCGTAATTGTGTGATGGATGTTAGCTAGATGGATGTAATTGTTGTGATAATTTCACAATCAATACCTATATTGAATCATTATGCTGTATACCTGAAGCTAATACAATGTTATATGTGAATTACAACTCAATAAAATGCTGCAGGGAAAATATTAGCATAACCCTAATACAAAAAACTAACCATTATAGCACCTAAGGCAGCAAGCCAACCTCATTCATATATATATATATACATGCACATGCACATACATACATGCACACATATATGCATACATACACACATATCCCAATTTCTTTCAAGTTCTTTATGTTAGGAAATAGAAATACATCAAAACAATTAGGCAACATGATCTACGGAGTGTTTTTCTAAGAATGGCATGGGAAGGATATCACGTAAGTGTTTAATACATAAGGCGATCAAGAGGCAGCGGAGAGAAAGGCCACGAACTTCTGGATGACACATCCGTGTCTGACACAAGTCACAGTGCGCAAGCCCAACAGGACTCTCTGTCCACCTGCAAGCTGCATCACAGGCTGGGTGTGAGCGTAGGCCCAGGGCCCGGACTGCTGAGGTCTGCTCCCAGAGCTGCCACTTACTGCTGTCTTGTCTTGGGGGAAGTTATCTGACCTATCAGTGCCTTAATTTTCCCGTCTGTGTAACAGGAACAATAACAATGATAATATCATAATACCACCTACTCATGGAGCTGCTGAGATCATTCAGTGGGTACACACACACACTCTTAGATTAGTACTTAGCTGACTGCAAATTATCCAAGTTTTTACTGTCACATCATCCAAATTCTGTATTATTATCACTAATAACAGCAAATAAATGCTTACATAAAGCCAATAGGCAAAATCATACTTGATATACACAGTCTTTCTTAAAACTATGGCCTGCTCTCAGTCCTATCATTTATCATTATTTGACAAGTTTCAAACAATTCAATAAGGTAAGAAAAAATGAGTTATAAATATTAGGAAAAAATCACATTATCATTATTTGAAGACTGATTATGTACTAAAACCAAAGGAATGAAGTGAAACAGAAAATCTATTAGATATAAGGCAAGAACTGAGTAAGTAGACAGGTTACAAATTAAATATCCAAAAATCAATTCTCTTTCTATTAACCAGCAAAATAAATTATTAAGTATAATAAAAATCCCATTCAAAATAGCAACACAACTATAAAATGCCTAGGAATGGAATTAATAGTAAATACCCTGAGGGCTGTATGATGAACCCTGGAGATTACCAAGAGATAACAAGGAAAATTTAAATGAGTGAAGAAATAGGGTGATTCTGAGAGAGCAAGGCCGAATGCCACCCATTATCAGTTCTCCTCCTGTTAGTTTATAAAAGTACAGCAAATCGAAACACCAAAGGGGATTTTCAGCCTCAGCAAACTAAATCCACTTTAGAGGACTACATGGCAAAAATATCCAGAAATATTCTCAGAATAAAGAGTAAAAAATAAGAGTGGGATTTTCTCTTACAGATAGGCAGAAGATCTTACACTCTTACAGTGATTAAATGCTATGGTACTGATGCAAAACATGGCAGACAGATCAAGGCAAGAATCCAGAAAACACCAAAGACCACAGAATGAGTAAAGGTTTACATCAGATATAGGAGCCTTTCAAGTCACCAGGAAATGAACTGTGATGGAGATAAGACAAACAAGAAAAGTGATTAATGTTTCAGTGAAGAATGTATCCACAAATACAAAATTATTCCATTTTGTTTAAAGGATTAGGTGTTTTTTAACAATGCGTGATTAGAGAAATAATAAAATATAGATTTGTATGTTTTATCATCTCCAAACCAGAAGGTCAATGAATGCACACCCTCCAATAAGAACAATAAGGGAAAATATTAGTGATTGTATAAATAAAATTTAAGTATATCCGAATAGCCTGAAATACCACAAACTAAACTAAAAAGGGAAAGGAACTGAATTACAGTAAAGGGGAAAATACCGTAACTTCATTTGGTGTAATTTCAAAATGCAAATTAATGCAACAGTAAAAGAACATGATTTGCTTCCCAATTCATTTTTACCCTCCCTCCCAAATCGTAATGGTCTATTGGTAAAGGGCTGAAAACAGGCCTATCCTAGTCTGTTACTGGTGGAAGAACATACTACTGAAGTATTTCCAAAGGACAACTGGATGATACAGTTCAAAAGCCTTCAAAATGTTTAAGTGCTTGCAGTTAATTCAAATTCCAGAAATTATTCTTAAGATAAATGATCATGAGATGAATAACAGAGAAACTCCCAAATGCATACCAGTTTATTACTAACCAAACAACCTTGGTTGTACTGACATCATGGGTCACTATTATCACAACCTGTTCTGAACAGGCAAAACCAAGGGGGAAGACTCATGTCAGCATCGAAGTGCAACAAGCTGACTGCAGCACAGCATGTCCACTACAATCCCCCCAAAGTTTCTTAATGATTTATATGCACTAAAATGTTAACTGACTATGCACAGTGAGGGCACATCCTTTAAACTTTCTTTTTCTCCAATCGTCAAAAATAAGTAATTGCTTTTTGCCACTCATATTTATGTAAATAATGCATATTAGCCTGCAAAGAGTAGCATATCTGAATTAACATGCTATTTTACATAATGTGTGATTTTAAATTTAGAAGTAAAATTAAATTTAAAATTCACTTTTATAAATTGCTAGTCAAAGTAAATTGAAATGGAAGATTTTAACTTAAACACTGGAAAACAACAACAGGCAAAGTCAGAGCTGGTTAGACCCATGGAGTGTCCTGGGCACCTGCTTCCTCTGTGGCATGTGCCGCCTGGTGTCCCCCAGGTTCCCCTCAATTTCTTTTGGTCACTGGACTGTGCCTAAGACTGTTAGCATCCTACAGCTAAAGGTCTAGTGAAGATAAACCAACAAGAAATCTATCCCTTTGACATCATCCCCAGAAACACTGTATCTTTACAGAGTGCCAGCATGAGTTGAGAGATAGTGAACTCTAGAGTTTTAAACAAGTCTGGGGCATCTGTGAACTGAATTAAGTTTGTGTTTCTTCCACCTTGACACGCACCCAGCAGAGTTGTTGGACTACGCCAGTCCAGCCATGCAGATCTGCGAACACTTGATGAGGGGGGCAGAGGAGAGAGAGAAGACGGGGTGAGGAGTGCGCCAAGGCTTCCCCCCCAACATCGACTCCCTCAAATGGACTCTGACACCTTCACAGAGGGCAGAATCAGTCCCTGAGCACGCCGGTGCCTCTGCCAGTATCCACGTGGCGGGCTGCTCTCTACAAAGCAAGTCTGTGTCCAAGGCTTCCTAATCCTTTCCTGATGAGTGTTTCCTTAGGAACTGCAAAAAGGCCCCAGAGTCATGGGAACAGCAGGGCTGGGGGTGTGGGCTGGGTTTCAAATGTGTCCTCTATTCCTGTGCTGGATCTTCCCTGGGTCTTTTATTGTTGCCCTTGAGCCTGAGCCATGGATGACATGGCAGACAGCTAAGCCCTCCATGAGCACCATTTCCTGTCTATCTGGGCAACATGCAGGAGGATGAGTATGAACCAGAGCCTGAGCTTTAGGCAGCCTAGAATGTGAGCACCGAGAGGAATCTTAGAGGGCTTGACTCTTCCTCTGTAGAAACTGGCAATGCCTCAGTCAAGTTGACATAGCTAAGGCCCACTAGAACCAGAGTTACAATAAATGTTCCTCAGACACTAATCAAAAGTTCACATCAATATGCAAGGCTTTAAACTCCATGGGTTTAATGAAAGTTCTTGGAGATTTGGAGTTCTTCTTTTCTTATAGGTTACATGCCCCCATAAGTCCTACCTATCCAAACCTCCCTTTCCCTTTCTCACCAAGAAACTGGAAGGCTCACCCAATAGAGCACCAGGAACATGCACACACCCAGTCCCCCTGTCCTGCTGTCTAGGCTGCAGAGCTGACATTTTCTATGTGGAACCCTTCTCCTTCCTATGGGCACAAGTCTAAACATCTCTGGTTCTGTTTACCGCACAAGGAGAACATGCTACTGATATTCACCCAAGGGCTGCTGAGTGGTGACTGCAAACGGTATGCTTGTGGCTTTGTGATTCCCCAAGGTTTGTGTAGCGAGACCTTCCAATTCAATGAGTACCGAACTAATAATAGAAATAAAAACAGGAACAGAGCCGAGCTCTGTCAGGCTGTAATCACTCTTGGCAACAGAGCAAACAGACCTACCATAGACCACACGGCTTTGATACCTGAGTGCTCAGGAGGGAACAGCTGGAAACCTCAACAAGCAGGACACGTACTAGAAGTCTTTGTTCACTTCAAATGGGGAGAAATGTTTTCCTTTTAGTGGAACTCATTCCAATCAGCCCTGTCTTCTTCCTCCCTGCCTCCAGCCACATTCAGCTGCTTCATTCTTACAGAAAAGGGAGGGCACCAGTGACAGCCTGTTGTTGGCAAAAGAGCTAGGATGAACTGTCAATGAAAAAGGCTCAGAAGCTCAAGATGGAGCAGCAGGTAGCAGAAGACAGGAGCACACAGCTGAAATTCCTTTAGGACAGCCCTAAGGCTGCACACAGGAGAAGCCAGGTATGGAGCATGTACCTGAGGGGGTATCAGATCCACCTGCAGGTCTAGATCACAGCACTTCACCTTCGGAATCCTGCACGTTTGGCAGGGTCCAATTTTAAGGAAATAAAAAATTGCCATGCTTCAGATCATTTCCCCTATACACCTGGCAATTTCTCAGATGTCCCTCATGAGTAAAAATTTAAAATAACATCCATTAATAAACAAGTAACACCAAGCCTTACATTGTTTATTGATGCATTACTGCTACCTGGGCATTTGGTAGAGGTTTGGGGCTAGAAGGAATGAGGCAGAACAGGTAAATTCTGGAAAAAGGATCAGGAGTCTGGAACCCTTTAGGCCTTCTGTGACCCTTCTGAAGGTAGGGGTGGGCAGAAAAGATTAGGAATGAAAGAGGCACGGATTAATTTAAGCATTCTGACTTCCTTCTGTCCTTAGAAACACCCCATTTGCTTTCTGTGTGCTTCGAACAGCCCACCAGCATACACCCTATTTGTTCGTATCCTGTTCACCGGCCTTGCATGATGCTTGGGGTTCCATCCCAAACACCATTTTACCCAGATTTGTTCCCTGAACACAGATCTCCTCTTATTCTGGAACGCACCTGTGTGCAGATCTCATGACTTCCAGCTCTCGTGGGACAGAAGTTCAAACTACAATATCCTATGATGTGTAAACAGACATTTCATATGTAGTCAAAGGCAGGGCTTAGTTGAGGTTGGCAGTGAACTGGCAACTTGACTGAGGCTGGGATTCTGAGAGGAGTTACGAAGTGGTCCTTCCTTCAAACTATTGCCATTTCGGGTGCCTCTAGTCTTAGACCTAAGGAGAGGTCTCAAGGAGGCAAGATCCAGTCTCAGGGGGTAGATGCAGTTCCCCCCTGATGTGGAGGCCATCGGGGGATGGGCACAAATGTACTATTGCTATTCTTGGGAATTTCCTATAGAGAAGTCTTCTCACTTCTCACTTTCTTGGCATGGACAGAAAGGTCTCTACATCCTGCAGATGCTCTAGGAGATGGAGCCTGAGATGGACCCTTGTTTTTCCCTCTGACACCAGCTGCCCATCCCTGGGCTCCAGGGAACATGTCTGTGTCCTTTGCCCAGAGACGTGATTCCAAACTAACAATGCCTACGACCCACCATCAACAAAATTACTCAGCATACTGCTCATCTGCTAGATCTGGGTGGGACTCCAACCCCAAGCCACTATGGCTCCCAAACTCCAGGGGTCCCATGGTAGGCTATTCTGGGGGTCCCACTGGGGCTGGGAAATGGGAAATCACAACATTTTATCCTTACTAACCTTTCTACACTGGCCTCATCCTGCATTCTTGATCTGGCTAAAGGG
This sequence comes from Carollia perspicillata, assembly GCA_004027735.1. Lineage (NCBI taxonomy): Eukaryota > Metazoa > Chordata > Mammalia > Chiroptera > Phyllostomidae > Carollia > Carollia perspicillata. The sequence continues at coordinate 18,590 of PVKM010021216.1, forward strand.
TCAAAAGTCAAGTTATAATAAAGGGTCAAGCTCCTTTTTGAAAGAGCTGACAATTCTGTGGACAAATGCACGTATAAATATTGCATTTTAAAACCTGCACCTGATGACAATGTGGACCACTTTGATCACTATAGAAGGGAGGCCTTATTCATCATTTCCTCGGTTTCCAAACTGGGTTCATTAGGTAGGTCCATTTTTTTTTCTCTCTTGACTCAGATAAACTGGGACCTTCTTGAGGAAGGGGGCTTCGCACTGTGAATATGTCTGTGCTGGGCCCCGTCCTCAGACTCTGCATTTACTAGATTAGTAGTTGCTGAATAAACAGTGAGGCATTTTGCTAAGAACCTAGCAGTATCTCTAAAACTCATCACAACCCTGTAAAGGATGATGTTAACATCCCTGTTTTTACTGCGGATGAGACTGGGGCACAGAGCAAGCACACACCAGTCAAAGATCTCTCATTTGGCAAACAAGAGGCCTGGGATTTCAACCCATGCTGTCGGGCTCTGAGGCCATACACTCTCACAACAAGGCATGGACCCTTTACAGTTGATTTTGGTATCAGGTATTCCACTAATGTACACACTGGAAGATGTATTCCTATTACAGTTCATTTATTTACTTGTTCTTTGTTTATTTCTTCAGGTCTTCACTACATTGCTACTGAGCACTGTGGCAGATTCTGTACAGTCCAATCCCACACAACAGGCAAATTTACTGTCAGCTTCGGCACAGTCTTAGGATCGATCGCTCCAACTGGAAAGCCTGAAACCTTACGGCAGTCCAGTCCCAGCCAGACACTGTAAAACTAACAAGGAAGGGAGAAAATGCTGTAAAATGGGCAGCAAACAGCAGCACTCTTGCTATGAAATTGAGTTAACGGCAGGACGTGCAATTCTGAGCCTAAAGGTGAAATTCCCGCCTAGCACACCGAATCTAGAGTAAGACTTAGCTGTCATGACACAGGCAAGACACCTCTGGGCTCCAGCTAGAGGGAGGTTTAGGGGAGGAGGTGAGGGGTGTTTCAATTTCTCCATTGGCCCGGTCTCCACCAATCGCCGAGCTCTTGGCCCCCCAGTGCCCTGACTGCAGGTTGGACCCACAGGCTCCACATCTTGGCAAGTACCTGCCTGCTGGACAGGAAAGGCTGACTGTGCTTGCTTGCAGCATCTTTAGTCTCCACCACCAGCTACCCTAGAGTCCCACACACTGCACTTCCACAGGTCCAAGGAAGCGGGATGCATTCTTCCCACAAGCCTGGCCTTGCATGAGACCATAAGGACTCTTCCTCCAGCCACAGCCAGACTACCTTCCTGTTTTTGGAGTGCAGGTATGGTGTAAGGAGCAGTAGGCTCAAATCTAACTCCTGAGAAAGAGTCTACTCACTGGGAGCTTGTTTAAAGAATGAAGTGTTTCCTGATAGTGCAATCTGCTAGCCACAATCCCAAAACATAGGGGAAGTCCCCATCAAAACTGTTACACTAGCAAGGAGAGGACCTCTGAACCCTCAGCAAGCAGGAGAGCTGGAGCCCAAATCTAGACCTCTGACCCGGCGCTCCGAACGTCCCCACCAGGACATCACAGCTGCTAGCCCACTGAGGTCCCTGCTCCATGTTTTCCTTTGGGGGGTGGCCCAGGCCAGTGGCCCCTTTTGTTAATCTCAGAAACAGGAAACTTTACAAAGATGTGTCCTTGCCTATGATATAAGGCCAGGCTACAAGCTTCAGTTCAGGCAGAACAAATCCACACACAGGGATGCTGGGATTATCCACACAGAACAAAGCATTTCTGACCTGCATTTAGCAATAACACCAGGTCTTTCTCTGGCATTTTTATATCCTACTCTTAGTCACTTTTCCAACCCATGGGGCAATGGATTTCTACTCTAAACATCACCTCTAATCAATATGTGTGTATATATACACACACAGAGTGTTTTCTGCATCTTACAGCTTCATACACGAGCACAGGTTCTGCCCTGAGGCTGGGTAAAAATAAACTGGCAGCCTGGCTTCCCACTCCTGCCACCAGAGAACGCTCTTTTGGAATGCTAATCAGAAGCCATCCTGAAGTGAGCAAAGCTTGTGCGTCAGGCCGCAGGAGAACATCAGCACTTCCTGGGGCCAGGAAACCAACTAGCCAGAAGGGGCTCAGATGGCCTTTAGGACTTGTGCAACTGGCTGTATTCTTGCTCAGCTTCTCATTCTTTTTCTTTTCTTTTATTTTCATTGTTATTTGAGTACAGTTTTCTGTCTTTTACTCCCGCCCCAGTCCACCCCCCCAGTGCTCCCCACCTCCCTCCCATCTCCACCCCCCTTAGTTTTTGTCCATGTGTCCTTTAGCTTCTCATTCTTGAATACTTCTGGGAGACCAGAGACAAGGCTGCTAAGGGTGGAAGGACTAGGATGGAGAATGCAGCAAAAGAAATCAAACCAACAAATGAGTAGAGCGAGAGTGTGAGGAGCGGCAACAGTTGGTATGAGAGAAACCAGGTCACCTTCAAAAGAAATAAAAGCCAGGGAACCAATGTGGCTGAGGCAGGACAGAGAGCTGGGGGAAGGCTTAAAAAGCAAATGGAAAGGAAAATAGATTTTCATAAAGGAAAGGAGAGGAGAAAACAAAACTCTACAACATAAAAAACGTTTCTCAGTTGACTTGTGTTTCAAACCTTGCATGGAAAGGTGGCATTTTCCCCCTTCTCTGTCCTACTCGGTCCTGCAGGTAGGGCTCATGCAAAAGAAAGGACCCTTCTAACACAGTTGACCCTTGGACAACAGAGGTTCTACGCAGATTTTTTTCCATAAATACCTGTACTGTTCTCTATCTGTAGTTGGGGGTCCGTGGATGAAGAGGGACAACTGCATGCACTAATCCACAGCATTTTATACAGAGGACTTGAGCCTCTACAGATTTTGGCATCTGCATGGGTCCCAGAACTAATCCCCAGCAGATACTGAGGGACTAATATTTGGGGGGGGGGAGAATGGGAGGTCAATGCCCCTAAAACCCTCAGGTAGTTCAATGGTCAGTTGTATTCACTAAGGAGGCAAAAGAGCCCCAGAGAACATTTTACTCTAAAAGGTTCAGCATTATGAAAGCAGGAGGCTGAGTTTTACATGCTGTAAACCTGCTTCCACTTCCAGCCACTAATTTCATTCCCAACATGGTCCATTGGATGTTCAAGAATGCATTGTGAAGTGGCAGCTTTGCAAGAGCTGTGGCAGGAGAAGGAGAGAGCTGCAACAAATAAAAAGAGAGGACAGAGTCCAGGAGTGCTCTTCACAGGGATGAATCCATCTCCAGAGACTGGAATCGGTCCCCAATCTGTCCCCCCGATGCCCCTGCATGGCGCCTACGGATCCAATCAGCCCTTCCCTCACCTCCCTTTGGGATGAATGTGCCCCCTTCCCCGGCCATGAGTGGGAGTTCTGGTTAACACAAGCCTTCTTCCCACTGCTCTTGTGTTGTGCTGCCCTGAAAAGTAGGAGCTGCTGGGAAGATGTTACATTCCAATACAGCAAAATCAGACCAAGAGTGATTCCAGGGTGGCCATCATGCATATCTGATCTGATGGTTCCTGGCGTCTTCACTGAAGGTCCCTTCAGTGAAGGGAATCTGTTTCTCCATGGCTGGCTGACGTGGCAGGGCCAGGGCATCTGATAAGCCTTATCATGAGGGGGACTGGGAGGTGAATGACCACTACTCTCCTCCAAAGAGAACTGCAGTGACACCTAGAGGAGAGGCTTGAAATGAAAAGGGGTGCCCACAACTCACCCTGGCACCCACCATGGGCTACCTTCTAGGAGTGCATGTGGGTCCTAAGGCAAAAGTCTGAAATAAAAAAGCACTCTGATGTACTCTCTGCTGCTTTGATCAGGGTCCTGAGACTCATGGACGTTAAGCTATTTCTTTTCTAGAGGATGCACTGACTACAAGTCCATGGGCAGAGAGTGGAGTCTAGGCTGGCAGCCCACAGGTAGATCCAGCCAACAAATGTGTCTTAGTTTGTTTGGTTTTTGGCCCCTACAATACTTTTCTACATGAAATTACCCATGTTATAAAAATTAGAGTTGTTTACACTCTAAATAAGTATTTATTAAATATCTTTGAAAAATGGGGAGATCTGAAAACACATTTCTACTTGCCAA
>PVKM010021217.1:0-22739 GCA_004027735.1 Carollia perspicillata
GCTGGGTGGAGAGGTGCAAAGGGGGGTAAATAGGGGCATCTGTAAGTGTCAACAATAGAAAGCTAATCACTAATATATCCATACATATATTTATACATTTATGGTATATATATGGTAACATTTGCCAGGTATTTTTCCCTTCTCCATCCAGAAAATGTCAATTAATTATATGTGAACTATTCAAAAATTAATACAACAATTTCACAAAAATCTCTAAAGTATGAACAAAAATATAGTATTTGACATGCCATTTGAAGTTGGACAGATAGAGTGAAAGAAAATGTACCAACCTTTCTTAGAAAATCAAAAATTGAATATCTGTTTCCAGATGTTTCACTAGGCTTTGGTTTAGATCCTAGAGACTCCTGATGAATATACATTGTGACTTCCATCACATTTTTTGAGGCCGTACATCATCTCAAGACTGGATTTGGAAGAGTGTGGATGACCTGAGAATAGTTCATGCAAAATGAATTGAAAATAATTGATGGCATCCTGTCTCTCTTCTCTCTCTCTCTCTCTCTTTCTCTCCCTCTCACACACACACACACACACACACACACACACACACGGACACACCCTCACACTGGTTCTAAGGTCTCAGCAAGAGCAATCTTGAGTTTCTTTTGTAGGGTCAGAAACAGAGAAAGAATTAACTATGTTTCAAATTATAACAATCCTTTAATTATGAGAGTTCTTAATGTATCTGTTACATGTGAATTCTAGAAAAATTCTTATTCTATTTTGTTATTCAGCATTAATTCCCTATTCATTATTTCAGTTTCAAGTTGTTTTGCGCAGTTTTAAAAAAGTCCACTTTGGGAAGGAAATATGATCATGGAGAATATGTGCTATTTCTCATGCCGATTGTTCCTCAGTGGGAATAACAGATTTCTGTTTAGCAATGTTGGGCTGCCCACAAATCACCCTCCTTCCCATGCTGCCCCAGGTATCTTGGTTTGGAATCTGCCTCCTGCCCTCCAGGCTTTTGAGATTCAAACATTTTGTTCTGTTCTGTTTTATTTCTTATTTTTGGATAGTTCTCAGAAGAATTTAGAATCCCTATGAATAAAGGAATATAACAAAAGACCAGTTTGTTCTTAGGGCCAAATATCACCCAAAGAATGATATTTTCCTACTGTCTGATGATGACATTGGTTGGCATGACTGTTGGCACTCTTATGCTAACAGAATATCACTTGATTCTTCCTACTTTTATTTTATCACAGAAGCTACCATCTATTACTCTAATATTAACACACTCAGATTATGGAAAACTCTTTCTTCATTTTCAAGTTTCATAGGTAGGTACACCCATCCCCATTCAAACCCCCCCCCAGAAGAAGTGGAGAAAAAGAAGAGAGTAAGCGAAGAAATCTTTTTCTTTCATCATTTGATTTTTGACTTTCTGTTTTATAAAGATATCTTCAGGAACAGTTACTACTCAAAAAGTCCTATATAATGTTAAAAAGTAATTGACTCCACACATAATTGAGGCTTATGTTGTCACATATAGACAGTTGTGTTATTATTTAACATTCATGATACACTTTCTTCTGATTTCTGAAATATTATCATTATAGTACCACTTCATATTTTTTATAGAATTTGGAGCTAACACAAGTCTTGTAAAAGAATACTTTACTACACAATTGGGTGTAACTCCAACTTGTATAATGCTTTCTGTTTGCCAGCTCAATTTTCTAGTTATTATCGATTGCTCACATTTTGTACATATTGCTCATAACAAAGAATGCTTGGTCAGATAATTATTGTGCTAGCTGCTGGTAAATGTGGCAACACAATTAGCCTCAAAGAAATTTAGTGTAATATCCCCTCTCAATTCATTACAAACGTATTGGATTCCCTATGGAAACATAAAGGGTCAAACCCAGCAGGTGTAAGAATAATTCTAATACTGTAATTGCTTTTCTATGAGTTGTCAGCACTATAGAAAAGTGATTAAGAATTGAGTGTTCTCTTCATCAAAATGATTAGGCTATTAACTGCAATCTCTTCTTTGAGCTTGTTTTTATGATTATCTGATAATTCAACTCTTCTGTTATTTCTAGGTACATTTAATTTAAAAGCTTTATCCCACTTCTACAAATTGAGCAGAGTAAACTAATTCTAACCTTCAATTTAATTAATTAAAAATAAAAAGTTGGGTTGATTTTTCTGTTTGTATTTCAGATGCATTGAGAGATAATAAATTTCTCCATAAAAACAAAGCACTATATTTTTAATTTCCATAAACACTGTAGTCATATTTTTTGTTGTTATAATAACCAACATTGTTTTAAAAATTAAATATTAAAAATCTCTGAATGCATTTTTCCTAGGAGACACATACTATTTTAAAAGCAGCTAATATCTAAAAAGTGTATCTGGTTTTAAAAAATTAGATGGCTAAATTTTTAATTTAATTATCAGCTTCTTATTAATACTAATTTACTATATTACCTTTGGTGCCTCTATTCAGACAGTATAGCGATTTAAATCTTCCTCCTTGTTTTATTTTTTTTTACATTATTTCAACATGGGAATGAGTTTCACTTAGAAAACCTATTTTATCTGTATAAACTGAAAGTGATTTTGCATCATTTTATCTGTGCACATAATCAAAATAGGATTACATTCTATGAGTTTTCAGTGCCTCTAGTATGGATGGAATGGATAGACTCAAATTCCTTTTCTGTGTTTGATAAGGTTGCGCATTTACTTTGTGTCCCCTATCTGATGTTGGCTTGAAACAAAGTTTATTAAACCATAGTTTCCACCTATTTGATGGTTCTGTTTGAAGATAAATGCCATGCATATATGGTAAAATGCCACACTACATCTGTAAGAGTGCTTTCTCTGTGTGTGTAGGATTTTTTTGTATGTAGATCTTTGTGTGGTATTAAATATGGACCCTTGATTTATATTTTCTCTGAAGAAAAGGTTTTTAGGGTTTTCGTATTTCACTGAGCACAAGCTTAAATATTAAAATAATAATATAGTTTTACATTCTTCTGAAAACTTTATTTTTAGATGAAAGCAAATCACATGTACTCTTTAGTGCTATCACTGAATGTGGTTAACCTTTCATGAACCTTTCATGAGTCCTGGATTTCAGGGGGTGGAATAAAGTTGAATAGAAGGAGTTATATATTTAGTACTCCCTGTTCCTTTTAGTCTCTCTCCCCTTAGTCCACATTTTTATTTCTCTGTCAAAGAAAAATGAGCATGGTGGGAAAAAGAATAGTAAGCTCTATGTAATACTAAGTGGGTGGCAGAATAAATCCCTAATTCTACTTTTTATTTTTTATTTAAACTGTTGTCTCAGAATCTAGCCTGAAACTTAAGCTCAGAATGTGTAGCATGAACACAGGTGTTCTCAAAACTACTACACCCAGTGCACTGTCACTACTTACCTCCAAACAGCATTTACAGTAGACTGGAGATTCACGGACATAACATTCTTTGGGAGAATCTTGTTGGAGAAAGAAGTTGTGGGATTTTCCCTTCCTTCAGGTGGGAGAGGGAAAGTCTCTCCCTCCCTCCCCAGCTAAGGCAAAATGAAGGAATCCTAAGAAAATCACTCACAAAAAGTGAGACAACCATCCCATTTCTGGAATGGATGCTTGTTAAACTGCTAATCCTTATCCTTACCACGCTTCTAGTGGAGATTAATGAAGAAGAGTTCTTATTCCCCGACTATACAAATTTTAAACCAGCCACGATGTCAGTATCTGTCTCTTGCCTCCATAATTTTGAAGGTAGATGATTAGTTGGAGTTGTCTGATTTTGGCAGAATTAGGCAAAAAAAGTAAATGAGGAGTAAGTATTACCTAGAGCCCAAGCAGTTTTAAAAGCAACTCACTCCAGAGGGCTGGCCAGTAAGGTGAGGAGCTTCAGAAGGAAGATGCTAGGTGTTTTCTTTTGGGGATAGCAGATTGAAGAGGGTGTTAAGTGGCCAGGCAGGGAATACATCTAAGAGGGAAGAAGAAAATATGAAGATCCTTCCAAGGGAACAGACAAAGAGGGTATTCTAAAAAACACACAAAAGGACCTTAAAATAGAGTCAACTTTTGGATGGAGCCCATGGAGGGGAGGGTTGGGCACCAAGAGCCACATTAAAACAAATACCTGACATGTAGAACCCTTTGCCCTTCTTTCTCCTAGTCCTTTTGCCCATGGTCCCAACCTCATACCTGTCAGAAGCAGAAAAGTGCTAAGGGAATTAGTGGCAAAACTAACTGAATCAAAAATAAAATTGAGTTTATGCTTCCTTTTCCTGCAGGCAAGCCTACAAGCCACGAGTTAAGCCTGACCAGAGCAAGAGGGAAGAGCACCAAGTCAGATTCGAAGCTCAAGTTTTGACTTAGAGCATCATGGATATAGTAAAAGAGAAGAAGGAGATCTGACCAAGATGCTCTCTAGAGGTAGGTAAGCTAGATACTACAGTGTTTGTAGGTACTGGAGGGAGAAAAAGAAAATGTTTTCTGATTATAACCTACTTGATTCAGTCCAACCATAAACAGATTCTTCACTGGGGGCATAAGTTGCTTTTTCTTCTCATTCATTCCCTTGTGTTTTGGTAATAATCCTAGTTTTCATTTTAGGATCCTTTCTGCTAAAATCTCATTTTTCAAAGAGGGTAAACTCCTTCTGACTCTAAAAAAAGAGGCATGTGGCCTAGGTCAAAGCATTTGAGCATAATCTCCTCTCCTGGACACATTATTAGCTCCAAGTTGGGCAGTGAGTAGATGTCAGTGACCCATGTTCCTATGTCAGGTTCAACTCCAGGATGGCTTGACAGCTGCAAGGATCTCAAAGGCCCACCTGGCCTAGTGATATCCTCAGCACAAAGGGCCCCTCCTTCTAGCCCTCCACCCAATGGAGTAAGGTAGTGTAACTTTGGATCCATGAAGGGTCAGAAGACTTCATTTCTCTTTCACTTCTGTGGTTGACAGATTGGTGAATATAATTAAATGTCTGTTTTCAGAAAAATCTCAGAATGCCATCAAGTTAACTGTTACAGAGCTACTATATTTGAATCATTAGGAATTGTTTGATTTTTTATATATATTTTATTGTTCAATTACAGTTGTCCCCATTTTCCCATTAGTCTCCCCTGCTCTGCTCACCTCCCACCTCCCGCATTCAATCTTCCCCCTGTTGTCTTTGTCCATGGGTCCTTTATACATGTTCCTTGACTTGACCCTTCCCCTTTTTTCTCCCATTATCCTTTCTCCTCTCCCCTCTGGTCATTGTCAGTTTGTTCTTTATTTCCATGTCTCTTGTTCTATTTTGCTCTTCTTTGTTGATTATGTTCCACTAGTAGATAAGATCATATGGTATTTGTCTTAAATGGAGAACAAGAAGATAATATTGTTTATGTTTTCATGGTCAGGGTGACAAAGATCCAGAAGAAACCAAAGGGACTCAGCATGGCTCAGAGTAGGAAGGAATAAAAGGACAGCTTTGGGATGAGTCCCATCACCAGCCAGAATTCTCAATGCTTTCTACATATTTCCACAAAAATTGCATTTCAATGAGAATATTACTCAGTTTGATACTCTTTATTGTATGATGGCAAAAGCAAAATCCATCTCTTTGGAATGGAAGCTTTGGGAGCTTGAATCCAAATTGCAAGGTAGATGACATAATTAAATATGGTTATGAAATTGCTAGAATCTGTGTGATTTGTATTATATTACCTCTCCCAAAACAGAACTTGAATCAAGTGTAAAAATCACCAGAATATTCAATACAAGTGGTTTTGTATACCAGCCAACTCTCTCATATGGGATTTGGACTTTTCAAGAACGCAATGAAAAACAACCATGAAAATCCATCCTGACAAAGGCAATTTACCTCTCTTTTCCAGCTCATGTCACACTGAGTAATTAGAATTTGACAAATATGAGTTATGTGGAGATGATGCTTCTCTGAAGAAAAGTGGCACATTTTTAAAATACATGTATCTATCGACACCCCCTCCCATGGCAATATTTGGAGTTGCACCATGGCTAATTGGGGTTATAGGTTGCCTGTATTTCAAGATAAAGTAAAGCTATGTCTCTTAGAATGGTAGAGAATAGTTGTATTTATCAGCATAAGACTTCCCAGTGTAAAATGGCATCCTGGAAGCATGACAAAGCCAACTGCAAGGCTCATGATAGGTGTGTGCCCAGCAGACAACCAAAATACATGAAAACATTCTTCAGTCACTGCAGAGATCTGGGCCACACCTTTGGAGAAAAGTGGGTTTTGTATAAAGTTGGAAGGGGTGGCATTCATTCTTGGCAGCAAACATTTTGTATCTTCTTTCCATAATTAACCATTTGTGTAGAATAAATAGAATGTAAAATCTGTATATTCTTTAAACCTACTAAAAGATGGAATTGCATCTATTTAACACTTATATTTTTGGAGTTAATTTAACTTATTTTTTAACAATAGTGTTTTGTTTGACCTTTTTGTCCTATTTCTGATAAGGTCCAAAGGCATGGAGATCTTAAATTCCTACAGGTAACCATGCAGTTTATTTTATACTTTTCAGTAAGGTTTAGTGAGGATTTTCTCAATAATGCTGATTTTTATTTGGAGATCTTCCGTATTTTATTTAGTAATGACAACTGTTATACGATAGTCTCTGTTTTCAATGTGTAACTACAAATAAAGTAGAAAACAATTGCCTCATAAAGGTATAGTCATTCACTTTTTAGCATTTACTTACATTGCCTTTGTTTTGCTGTTAATGTAGTATTTAAAATTTTCCTTGCAAAACTTTGTTACAGATAGTTCTCCATAGAAATCTATAACTTTTTCTTGAATGTGTTTGTGACTAATGCCAGTGCTTCCCTGTATTCTGTCTCAGATACATTGAATCAGAATCTCTAGGGCTAGAGCCAAGAATCTCAAAAAACCAAAACTAAACCACCTTTCCAGTTCAGGGAGTCAGTGTTTGAACGTGAATGGTGATATTGAATCTGTTAAATTAATAAAGAGGTTGTAGGTTTTCCTTTTCACATGTTAAAAGGTCAAACTTCTACACTCTGGTAGAAACCAACTGTCAGGCCCATGCAATTAGAAGATAAAGCAGCAAATTAGAAATGAAACAAAATGACTACAGAATAGTCAGATAATTGAAGGATTTTCATGGTAAATGTACAACTTCTCTAAAAGAAGATATACTGTATATAATATCCAGATACTTTCATCAGGAAAAAATAACAAATGTTAATCAAAATAATAATTCTTTCCATTGGCAAGGCAATTTGTTGTTTCTATATACTTTGATGTATGATATCTCTTTTGGTGTTCAGAACAGTGGGAAATGGAGGGGAAAAGTGGGTATTCTCATTCTGAGACTCAGAGTTCTTTAAGGTTGTGGTGAATTGGACCTAAAGCAAAGAAATTTGTGTGTATTGATCAAATCCATCAGCTACACATTTGAGAGAAAGAACTAAAAATTTAGGAGATTGTAATACCAGTCATATCTCATATTTGTTTTGGGCTGAGAGGAAATGTAAAATACCTTAATTGTAAATGTTAAAGAACAGCATTGCAATTTTTTTTTACTTTTTTTATTGTTGTTCAAGTACACTGGTCTCCATTTGCCCACCACCACTTTCCCCCGCCCCACTCATCCTCCCCTCCCATGCTCAATCTGACCCCCTTATTGTCCATGCCATGAGTCTTCTATTCATGTTCCTTTGCTTGCTGCTCCTTTCCCTTCTTTCCTCGGTTATCCCCTCCCCTCTCCCCCCTGGTTACTGTCAGTTGGTTCTTTATTTCAATATCTCTGGTTCTATTTTGCTTGCTTGTTTGTTTTGTGGATTAGGTTCCACTTATAGGAGAAATCATATAGTATTTGTCTTTCACCTCCTGGCTTATTTCACTTAGCGTAATGTTCTGCAGTTCCATCCATGCTGTTGTGAAGGGTAAAAGCTCCTTCTTTCTGTCTGCTAAAAAATGGTTGAGTAACAGGTGTCAGTTTTTTTTTTAAATGATACAGTTTCTTTTAAATTTTATTTTTATTGTTTTTTTTTTTTTGTCAGAGTTGTTACTGCTTTTTGTCCCTTTCTCCACCTCCTCCCAACTCCACCCTTTCCTCTTCTCAAGTCAGTCCCGGTATTGTTCTCTGTGTCCATGTGTTGTGCACAAATGTTCTTTGGTTAATCCCTTCACCATCTTTCACCGAGTCCCTTCCACCTCTTTTCTGGCCTCTGCCAGTCTGTTCAATGTATCTAAGCTTCTGTCACTATTTTTTTCCCCTTAGTTTGCTGTGTTCATTAAATTGTACATATAAGTGAGATCATGTGGTGGTTTTCTTTCACTAACTGGCTTAATTCACTTAGCATAATTTTCTCTAGGATCCAGAACCCATGAAGACTTGTAACCCAATGGGAAGCTTTATAGATCTAGAAAAGACTTTGAGGTGAAACCCTCTTCCTTACAGGATTGCTAAACATAACCAGGCTGCATAAAGACATAGGTTAGAAAAGACGTTAAAGTGCCTTTAATCTAGTTCCCTCATTTTATAGATGAAGATCCTAAGGATAAGGAAGTTGTATGGTTTGCGTAGTGATCGAAGCTGGACTGACCAATTTTTGGAAATAAGACATTTTTCCTAACTATTTTTTAGAGAATTGTGTCTTTTTAAAAATGGTAAAACACATAGATGAGTGATTTATATTAGTTCAGCTTCCTAATATTTTCAATTTCAATTTTCTGGCAACAATGACATTTTATAATATTTTGGGTCAAAATAGTCTCTTTCTTTCTTAAATAGTTATGGTAAAACTGAGATGAAGTTAATGATTTTACTTACTAAGGATTCTCCAAACCACAAATTAAACTTTGCCCTCTTTGAGTACTAATAATGATGTTTCAAAGGACCAGCAAATGTGAATTATTTTCTTATAGTTTTTAAAATAAAGTTTAATTATTTATACTTTGCTATTATGATAATGGAAACAAAATTAAATAAAACAATATTTGGAGGTTGATTTTAAACCACTGTGCTACCTAAAGGTTTTAATGTTTAAATTTTGTATAAGTTATTACATGTATCAATGTATGATCAATGCATTATAGATATAAAATATATATGAAAGTATACGACATAAATAATATGTGCTTTTTATAATCTAAAAAGCTAATAATATGGTGACATTTTCCTTAAGATTTTATTGATTTATTTTTAGAGAGGAAGGAAGGGAGGGAGAAAGAGAGAAACATCGATACGAGGGACCAAACATGCAACCCAGGCATGTGCCCTGACCAGGATTTAACTAGCGACCTTTTGCTGTACAGGACAATGTCCTAACTGAGCCACACTGGTCAGGGCTGCTGTGACACTTTAAAGGAAAGAATAGCAAAAATGTTATTGCCCTATAAGCAAAATGCTATTTTCATGTTTAGAAGTCATTATTTTCTAGTATTGTGAAATTCTTATATAAGACGTTGAAGTGGAAATATACCATAATAGTGTATGAAATTCTCTCTATGGTAATAATCTGAAAACATGGAGTGAATTTGTCATCCCTGACTCAGGTAGATACAGTAAGACTGTGTAGAATGGTTGTTATAGTCTAATGAAAAAGAAGCTGCTTCTGCCTTTCAGGAGTTTTCTGCAAGAGAGTCTCTTCCTTCTTGATATCAAGGAAGAAGTGGATACCTCTTAAAGGACTGCAGTCTGAGAATGATGTGAACATCACTGCAGAGAAAGCACATACATGGAGAAAAGCTAGGTCTTTAATGACATTTGTTGCCCCTGAATCACATTAATGACAAAGGCTGGTCTCTTTTTGTGTCTACTTATCAAAGTCGACCAATGTCCTTGATTATTTTAAGCCACTTTGAGTTGGATTTTCTGTTTGTAAATTGATATCTCTTAATTGATAGATTATTTTAAAATCTAAAAATTGCAGCATATGTTGCTGTCATTAATGCCACATTTTATATATTTTTTAAATCCAATGATGTAATGTTGTAAATCCTGAGGCTATGTAAGTGCATCCATTCCTGAAGGAAACAAATAAATAGACTCTAAGTAGGAAAACAGCCTTCACAGGATTAGTACAACATTCCTCAAAGAGTATCACGTATAATAAATATTCACGTCTTTTAATTTCTTTACAGTTTACACTACTGACATGCAGCATCATGACCAGTTTTTAAAAAAATATTTTATTTCTTTATTTTTAGAGAGAGGGGATGGGAAGGAGAAAGAGAGGGAGAGAAACATCAATGTGTGGTTGCTTCTCACATGGGCCCCACTGGGGACCTGGCCTGCAACCCAGGCATGTGCTCTGACTGGGAATCGAACCTCCTGTGGTTCACAGCCTGCACTCAATCCAGAGAGCTACACCAGCCAGGGCCTCATGACCAGTTTTAAAGATGAGAGAGACAAATATTACTTAAGAGAATAAATTCATATCCATATCTACTCCAAAGCAATTTTCTAAAAATTGCATTTGTGTTCTAGTTACTTTTTCAGGGAATTAATATTATATTTGGGTATACTGTAGTATGGAAAGATTTGTCAAATTTTATTTCTTTATAGCAAGCTTGGCTACCTTTATATGACCTTTATAGGATACTTGGAAAAATTTAATAGAGGTGCACAATCTAGGTTACTGTCACAAAGCTGTATTTTAAGGTCCATTTACATTTGTCTATCTTTTAGAAATCAACTCAATTATGTGGTGAAATTATACCGGGAATTTGTAGGCTAGGTTGCAGCTTACAACATGTAGTCTTTCTGAGACTTCAACCCCACCTTACCATGTGGCTGATGACCTCTTTTCTCTGAAATGTAGGTGGTTTATATGTTATGAGCTTCAGGTGCACTCTCAGGACACAGTAATAAGTAAACCAGCCATCTACGGAAAACAGATACTTCTTTTTCCTCTCTTCTCTTTATGTTGTAGGTATTGATATGACTCCTAAAAGCTTCGAAAAGCACTGATGGGTTCTTTTAGACTTCTCCCTCCTTTCTCAACTAAATCTTTAGTCCCCAGCCCCTGTCAGCTACTCTCTGGCAGTGGATCTTTTTATTTTGATTCATTATAGAAACTGAGCTATGTCTATCTTATGGCCCTTTTTACCATTCCTGAAAAGCTGGTGATGACTGTGGGGCTTTCAAAGTAGTTATTCACAGGAGATATTGAGCAGAACTCAGGGAGGTGTGGGCATAGGGGGACTCTTCCTGAGGGATGAAATCATTGAAACATAAGTTTGATTCAAAGTCAATGGATGAAATCCATACATGGTATAACTCTGAACATAGAATATTATATCTCAAATATCCTCTGATCATAGATCACAATTTATACTTAGACTCTAGGATAAATGAGTATAAAAAGAGAACAGGAACATCAAATATCTTATATTTATATTTCTTTGTGAGAAAATGATAGTGAAATATTAATAGCATTGATGCTGATGGCTTCTACTCTTACAGGGAACTGTGCTAGACTTTTATCCAGTGCTTACAAGAATGTTCAGGCCTCATAAATGAAAGTCATTAGCACCCTTAATATTGACATAAATGGACATTAGACATTGGCAGCCTTGGTGCAGACACTAGCAGTCAGTGATGGCATTATTATAGATACCATCAAGGACATTTGGGGGCAATAAAAACCTAAAATTATAATCTAATAAAAATATACAGAAAGAGAAGAGCTAACTTGAGGTTTCATATTGTGCTTGAGAGGATTCCATTTTTGCAAACATGTGAAACAACTTCTAGGGATCCTGCAGAGAATAAGGTGAAATAATATTTATAGACATATGTGGAATATGCAATATACATTAGGCACTAGGCTAAACTGTAAACATTTAATCTTACCACAATTTTATGGTGTAGGTACTAAAATTATTTTCCCATCTTACCAATGAGATCGATGGTGACATTTCATACTTCCCCAAGGTTGTTTAACATGTGACAGAGGGGGTATTAGAAGCAACACAGTTTGACTCTTCTTTTTTTTAGATTTGTGCTTTTTAGACTAGCAGGGTTCCTGGACCCTGGGGGAGTATTATGGTGATATTAGTTTTTGCCCTAAGGCAAAGGGGGATTTTGAAATTTATGTTTATTTATTAAGCACAAAATACCTGTATGGAGAATTAAAGAAATAAATATACCTTTAGTCCATGGGTAAGATATTTCCTTTTGCTATGTCATTTGGTGATAATATTGTAGCTCATTACAGAGATCAGAAAGTAATTCTTTTTTCCCTGGAGGTTGAAGGTACATTTATTCATTTATCAATTTAAAACTGTTATTTTAAATGTCTGGCTACCATGTGCCAGACATTGTGGTGGATATAAGAATTCAGTAATAAACAGAAAAGATAGATGCTCTTCTGGGAAAATAACTTTCTAGCAGGTAGCTAGGAGCTAGAGAGTTGTGAACAGTAGTTAATTGACGTATTAGCAGTTTCAAAGAGAAGTGTTTTGAGCTGCTAAATATTCTGTGACTCACAGCTAAAGAATTAGCTAAGGGTGTCTTAAAAAATAATTAACATGTACTACAGGATCTGATAAGCCTTTATCTCCTTTCTATTTATCTCCATCTTGTGTTCATTGTCTTATTTTTCTGTGCATGTCCTCCACACTGTTTTCTTCTTCCATGCCTTTTCTCTTAAGAATTTAATCAGACAGAATGTAGCTAAATTAAATATCATTATTTTTTCTTTTCCTCATTGTTCCAGAGTCTGAAGTACAAATGTATGTGTGTGCGTATATATATATATATACGCACACACATACATATATAGAGAGACATTAGATATTGATATAGTTATAGATGATATAGATATAGATATACAGATACAAAATCTGTATGGAAAAAGTCCAGCCACTATTAATATAATGAATATGGTTGGAGTAACACTAATGTAACCTGGCAGCCAAGGAGAGTGGACTGGGATGCACATGTGTGAACAATGAAGACTTCACTATACTGGTTAGTGGGGGTGGTAGATGCCATTGAATGAACATGTACACTGTGTGGCCATTGTATTAAAAATGACCTAGTGAGTACAGCAATGGATATGCATCAAATTTTGCATTAAGCATGAAAATTCCTCCATGTAAACTATTCAGATGATTCAGAAGGTCACAGCTATGGGCAACTGGTGACTGGCAGCTTAATCACAACAATATACTGCTCATGCATCATGTCTCATGCAGACTTGTTTTTGGCAAAACATCATGTCACCTGGGTGACTCAGGCCTTCTACAGCCCAAATTTGGTGCCCTGTGACTTCTGGCTTTTCCCAAAACTGAAATCATCTTTGAAAGGAAAGAGAGTTCAGACTATTGATGAGATTCAGGAAAATATGATGGGGCAGCTGATGGCAATTGGGAGAACTGTGTGAGGTCCCAAGGTGTCTACTTTGAAGGGGACGGAGGCATCATTGTCCTATGTACAATGTGTCTTGTATCTTGTATCTTCTTCAATAAATTCTTCTATTTTTCATATTACATGGCTGGATACATTCTAGACAGACCACACACGTATAAATATATGTATTTCTACTCTAGAGGAACAAGTAAATCTTTCTGACAAGTTTTTCTCTTCAGCTGAGAGGTACTGCTCAATGGCTGAGCATTCAGCTGCCACATGGAAGGGTAAAAGGAGCAGGGGCACTGGTGATCCCCCAAAGCCTATGAGAGTATCTGTTAGAGAAAGAGACAGCTTCAAAGATATGTCAGTTCCAGAAAGAACTGAAGTCAAATTTCCACATCAACCATCACTGAGAAAATTAGCTCATAATACTTTATTCCTCTTTCTCCTTTTTTTTTCTTCAGGTAAAGAAAAAAGACCAATTAAAAATTCCTCTCCCACATGAGGGAAAGAGGAGATTTTAAATTTATGGCAATATTACAGTTTTGATTATTACATGGGGAAAGCTAGTTTAATGACAAAATTGAGACTGGGTTGTGCAACCTAAGATGACCTGAGAACCTGTTATATGATCTAAAAATAATCAGAAAAATCACAGGGTCTGCCAGGCCAAGTCTGCATCGTAGGGCTGGGATGAGCTAGCCCCAAATACCAGATGAAAGAGGCAAGAAGACAAAATTTTGCTTTATGCTTTTACTCCATGCTTTAAAAGAGTTTTGTTTGCACATATATGAGAATATCTCTAGGGTGCACGCTGGGTTATAGATTATGTACAAGTCTAACTTTTAATGTAATGCTAAGTTGTTTTTTCACCAAGATGGCCTCAATGTTTCCTGCAGCTTGACTAAACTTTGGGCAGGCTTCTACCTGCCTCTAGACCTCTGACTGTCCTCTCCCCTCTCACCCAAGGTCTTACAACATCCAGATGACCTCAACAAAGAGGGCCCTCGCCTCCCTTATCTTAGAGCATTTACTTAGGAGAACTTATAATTGTAAAACTTGTCTATGCCTTGTTGAGATGTAAACCTTTTTAAAAATCCTCTGGTCAGTTTTACAACCCAGGAGTGTGTTTCTCAAACACCTGAGAGCCATTTTTTGGAAATGTACCGTAATTATCAAGGAAGACAGAGCACTATTTCCCAGTCTCCTTGGGAGAGTTTGAGCCTAACTTCAGTGGGCACCGATCTAAATTATAAAACAACCTCCTGTCTGGAAGTTAGCAAACACAGATGTCCCAAGATTCCCTATGTCGCAGGTATAAAAATTTCTCTAGCTTTTTTTTTTTTTTCCAGTAAGTTGAGTTCAGCCTGGGCTCTGGCCTCTCTCCTCTACAGCAATAGCCTTGAATAAAGTCTTCCTTGTCTACCATTGCATGCACTGCTTATTCAGGGTTCTGATATTCTCCTGGGCAAATGTGTCAGGTCCACACACCCTGGAATAGGGGTGCACAGATTGCCCCATTGAGCGAGATCCAGCCACTGTCTCTTATTATATCTGTGAGCTATGGAAGTTTTTATGTTCGAAAGAGTTGTTAAAAACAAAACAAAAACAAAGATGATGTGAAGAGACCATATATGGATGTGGCCAGTTAACCTGAAATATTTACTATTTAGTCCTTTACAGAAAAAAATAATGTGTCTACCTTTGCTCTAAAGCTAAGGAAAACATCTTTACTTGGTGCCTGGGCAGCTTTCAGAGACAATGCTGTTTGTCTTGAGGAAACTGGAGGCTCAGAGAGCTTTTATATCCCAAATAGTATCTCTGACACCATTATCATAAACTTTGTGGATTTTCTATTTATCAATTACGGAGGCTCTAGGTGCATCAGAGTTCTGTGGAGCCACACATTTGGCCATTCTACAGTCTTCTTTGGCTACTAAGATCTCTTAAATGCTCATACGAATCCTTTCAGAGTTTTTATAAAATAGTTTTCAGGTGATACTCCTGGTTTTGTCTTTTCCCTGAGGCCATGTCTTGCTGAAACTATCAACCTCCCATCCCTCCATCTATCACCCCTTCCCCAGTTTGGTCTTTTACTTGAGCTCATTTGGTGAGAAGTGGTTTTATTTTTCCATTTCTGAAATTCCTGGTCTGATTATATTCTCTTCAAATTCTGTTTGCAAACTGGCTAATTTTTTTCTGAGCTCATTCTTTTAGTACCTTATCAAACACAGCTAGTAGCAGTGCACACCATTGAAATCTCCTTAAAATTACTTCCCTCAAACCTATGAGATAATTAGGTGGATTTTATTCCCTTCCACCTTATCACAGGCAATAGTTTTTACTAAATATTTTCTCACACCATAATACATGTCACCATTTTTATAGCTGTTTTATTTTTCTTCAATGTCTACCACCTGGTTTGAAATCCATTGCCACACACTTTAGAATTTGATTACTAGAGGACCTCATTTCTAGATATCAATTTATGAGTCAATTAAGCATTGCCATAACAATGATGGCTAATAAGCTACACAAAATTCCCGATGGTTTAAAACAACACTGACATATTCTTGTTGCAGAATCTGTGAGTGAGCTAAGAATGACAGATCTTGGCTGAATTTGTCAGCTAGAATAGGTTGGTCTTGGTTCCGTAGGCCATCCAAAACATTTTTTTTCAATAGATGGTGGAAACATAAAAGTGAAAGCTCATTGGCATAAGTACATATCATGTTCCTAATTTTATCACTTCTGCTAATTAGCTGTGGTCCAAGAAATTCACATGGCTGAGCCCAAATGTCAAGGGGTAGAGAAATACACTGTCTCTAGAACAATAAAGTTAAGATTAAGGGTGTGAGTAAGGGAAGAATAAATGGGACCAATAATTCAAACTTCTTCTGAAGGTAATTGACACAGAGTGCACATAATGCTAACCCATTCCAACATTTACAGGGGATTCTGAATAAAGAGTAAGAACATCCAGAAGGGAATTCAAAATCAGTGTCATACTTAAAGAAAACATGGCAAGTGAAAAAAGAAAAGACACAGCTCTGTATATCTGAAGTGCTTACTCTGTCATTCAATTAAACAAATTGAACATTCAATTCAATTAGAAAAGAATATACCCAAGCAAAGGCAGAAAAATAGGAAATAACAAAGATAAAGGTATAAATGATTACCTTAAATTACATTAGAAAATATAAAAAAGGAAATATTATAAATATCTTCTTAAGCTTATTTTAGAAAAACATAATAAATAAAAATATCCTGGCAAATTAAAATCAGAATTAAAAAAGAAGTCAGCAGATATATACACATTTAAACATTTTTGACTTTATTAAAATTAGATCTCAATTATGTAGTTGTATAATTATAAAGTAAATTAGCTTTTAAAAATATAATATGTTTGTTAAATTGGATAATGAATAATTCTTGAATGATTATTAGCTCTACAAATATGTGAGAAGAGTGTGAAATGTCATGAAAATTAGGCCCTCAAAGAAATGGTCTCCTGATTGCAACTGTAATAAAACATCTAAATTTCATGTTGACTAATTGTCAACCACTGTGCTGTATGCTCTGCATGAATAACTTACGTATATCAAATAATTGTGGAAATTTTATAATATCCCCTTACAAATGAGAAAACTGAATTTAGAAAATAAAAACTTTACCCAAGTCCATAGAGTTTGTATGTCACGCATTTGGGATTTGGAGGCAGGTAGATGGATTGAAGAGCTTCTGTTTTTAATAACAATGCCATTCCCAAGTTTGGTGCACTTTATTTTACATTATTTTTTTACTTTCTAAGTTTAGAAGAGGCATAAAATTAGTAAGTATGAGGGAGTTGGAGGGAAAGTTTGTAAAAAAATGTTAATGACAAAATAAATACAAAGGAGATTAGAATGATGATTAACCTTTTTATGTGAAGTAAACCCTAACAGCTGAAAGCTGTCATCATTCCCAGTAGAATTCTGGAGAAATTTAACTGCAAAAATGCATCTAAATCTTTTAAAATGTAAGTGTATAAGGCCATCCTTAAGCATCCCAAATATGGTGAAAGTAGCTAATGTTTTTTTATGACAAAAAGTTAAAACAAAATAAATTAGCTATATAGTGTAAGTACAAAAATTTCACCATGGATAAATACAATAACCCATCAATTCATTAACATCATTATTTTAACCCAAATTTAAATACAATACCCCATCAATTCATTAACATCATTATTTTAACCCAAAAATAAAAAAAAGAAAAGAAAAAAGACAGTGAGTACATTTAACATACATATCAACTTTTTGAAGATCTGGAATACAGAATTATCAAAATTTGAAAAAAATGAGTTTGAGAATTACAGAACTATAAATAGTATTAATTAGTAGTTTAAATTTGGCATAGAATGTATTAGAATAATTCTAAATATCCACTTTTTCACTATTTGAATTATGTCAGTGGTTATCAACCCAAACATTGTTCACATATGCACAGAATTAAAAATTCTTAAAGTAGAGATATGTGGCCTCCAGGTTTAAAAAAAACAGTTTTTTTCTTGCCTTACAATTATCATAGAAAGATTAATATTTAATACTTCATAAATATTTAGATTTTAACATAAAATACTTATATACTTATAAAAAGAGTATAAGTAGGATCCTAAATGTTCTCATATCCCAAAAAAAAAAAAAAAACCAAGAAACTGCCCTCCCCAATCCTATCAAGGCTGTTCCATTCATCCCAAAACTCACATAATACTACATGTTACTTGTTATTACTTATATGTGGACCTAAAAGTATAAAAAAAGACTAATAGTATATACACACAAATCAGTTATTGGTTACTTGTGAAAAATTTTTGGAACTGGGGCAAAGATTCGTTTATTATTTTAAAATGTATTTTTTACAAAATCTATTTGAATTTCTTAATAGAGAGACTGGATTGTTTGATTTTCAAATGTTAAATTATCCTTTTACTCCTGGGATAGCTGCATCTTATTATGATGAATTATTTGCTTTGTAAATTGTGAGATTTTATTGCTAACATTTTATTAATGATACCTTTATTTATGGAAAAAATATCTACTTATAATTTATTATGTGATTTTTTCGTGGGTTTTTTCTTCACTACTATTTTAACCCCATAAAATGAATTGTGTGATTCCTCCTATTATTTTCTGAAAGAGTTTTTAGGCGGTTGTAATTATTGATTCTGTGAAATAATTTTGTGCTGGAATTTTCTTTGTGGGAAAATTATGGATTATTCAATTTCTTTTTTAACTGAGTTTTTTTAAGCATTATATTTATTTTCAGAGGGGGAAGGGAAGAAGAAAGAAACATCAGTGTGTGGTCACCTCTTGCATGCCCCCTACTCGGGACATGGCCTGCAACCTAGGCATGTGCCCTGATGGGGAATCGAACTGGTCACTCTTTGGTTTGCAAGCCAACACTCAGTCCACTAAGCCACACCAGCCAGGGCTGTATTCAATTTCTTTAAAATATTTTTTATGTCTTCTACTATTCATTTTTGTGAGTTTTGATTACCAAGGAATTTGCCTATTTTATCTAATTTGTTAAATTTATTGGCCAAAAGTTGTTTCAATTTTGCTTCATTATCTTTTAAAAATTCTATAATACTTGTGATAATACTCTCTCATTGATTTCTGGTAGTATTAATTTGTGTCTTCCTCAGACATATTAAAGATTTATCAATTTTTACTTTTTTCTTTTCATTCTCTATGTTTTTAAAATTAAGGCAACTGGTTTATAATATTATACAAGTTTCAGGTACACAACATTATATTTTGATAT
The DNA here is from genome assembly GCA_004027735.1 of Carollia perspicillata. Taxonomy (NCBI): domain Eukaryota; kingdom Metazoa; phylum Chordata; class Mammalia; order Chiroptera; family Phyllostomidae; genus Carollia; species Carollia perspicillata. Next base: position 19,160 of record PVKM010021217.1, read on the forward strand.
CTGCATGCATTATAATGTGCTCACAACCAAAAGTCTAGTTTTCATTTATCACAATACATTTGATCCCCTTTATCCACTAGTCCCTCTTCCTGCATTTTCCCTTCTAGTAACTGCCAATCTGTTGTTTATGAGTTTTTAGTTTACTTTCTTTGTTTTATTTTCCTCATGAATTAAATCATAAAACTTTTGTACTTTTCTGTCTGAATTATGTCACTTGGCATAATACCTTCATGGTCCAATCCATGTAGCACATGTCAATATTTAATATTTTTATATATAAACCTTGATTATTCATTCATTGGTTGATGGACACTTGGGTGGTTTCCATAGCTTAGATATTGTAATAAATAATGCTTCAATGAGCATAGGGGTGTACATTTCTTTCTGAATAAATGTTTCCATATTCTTCAGGTAAATACCCAGTCAGCCACATACAAAATAATAAAGCTACACCACTGTCCTACAGTATACACAAAAATTCACTCAAAATAGATTAAAGACTTGAATGTAAGAGCCGATACCATAAAATTCATAGAAGGAAATATAGGTACTAACCTCCTAGACATTGGTCTTAGAAACAATTTTGTGGATTTGATTCCAATGGCAAGGGAAACAAAAACAAAGATAAACATATGTGACTATACCAAACTAAAAAGTTTCAGCACAGAGAAAGAAATAAAAAAAAATCAAAAGGCAACCAATTGAATGGAAGAAATATTTGCAAATAATATTTCCTATAAGGGATTAATATCCAAAATACATAATGAATACATACAAGTGAACAACAACAAAATAAACAATCCAAATTTTAAAAAATGGGTAGATACACTGAATAGACATTTTTCCAAAGAAGATACACAGATGGTCAAAAGGCACATGAAAAGATATTCAAAATCTTTCATTCCTAGGGAATTTAAATCAAAACCACAGTGAAACGTCACCTCACACCTGTTAGAATGGCTATTATTTAAAATATAAGAAATAAAGAAAAGGGAATCCTTGTGCACTTTTGGTGGAATTGTAAGTTGGTGCAGCCACTGTGAAAAACAGAATGGGAGGGTCCTCAAATTTTTTATACAATCTCAAGAATATGGGTCATGATCTCATGAAAACACACTGAATTGTGATTAGTAAGTGATGTACCACCTGTGGTGTAAACTAATCAACCCTTGCATGGAGTAGTTGTTAGCTGATAGCCATTGTACGGATTGCGTTGCTAAGGAGGAGGTACTGAATCTGTCCAAGTAACTTTCTGGAAGAAGGCAGGTGATTCGCATATTGACTGTGCTTGGTAGCACTGTGACTACCTGTCTACCTGTCTATCCTCAGTGTTCTATGGATTAGATCATTTTCATTAGAACATAATGTCAGGAGGATCCTTGCTGAGAAAACAAGTCACCAGATTCAGAACAAGTTTATTAGTTTGCCTCAGGGAGTGAAAAAGCAGAGCATCAAACTGAAGTTATGTGAAGGTGCAGAGCCAATCAGCAAACCTGTATGGCTGCTGTTTTGCCTGCATCATCACTTGTTCTGGGAACAAATTTATTTACCCTTTAACCTCTGATTAATGAGAGAAAATGTACCATATTTTGCCTAATGATCTGTCATTTTGTTAATTTGGTTTAGAAGTTTTCTTTACTTCTGTGTGTACATATGGGGAGGACAGCTGGGGGTAGAGAAAGGCAGACAAATGTTCAGTCTTCCCTTGCAAACCAGATGTTGCCTGACTGAAGTTAAGATATAAATAAATTGTTTGGCTAGTCCCTGCCAACGGCCTAATGTCCACTAGTGTAAGCAAATTGATACATTGTGTCAGCACTGACGCTTTTGTTTCCAACCTCATCTTCTGTTTACCCATCTCAGGGACTTTCAACAAGAAAACCTGTCCCCAATAAATCTGAGAAGTTTCACAAATAAGAAAAAAATGGTAATTTATAAGCAGTCAAGTCTGTGCGCTTGAATGTCTCAGAGATTTCTGGATGGCAGATGACTATGGAATACTATTCTTATCTTAACAATAAGCACTTTAAATAAAAGTTATTCTAAATACTCTGCAAGTCCCCGTGGCCTTAACGAAAATATACAAAATATAATGGAATATGATAAAGAAAGAGGTTAATTAATAGTGATTGAAAAATTAATGTATATTTACCTTCAACACAGAGAGCAGAGACTTGGTCAAGTATTGTGTTCCAAATGTTTCCTATATTTCCCCATTCAATCCTTTTAAAAATCTTGCAAGATGAGCAGAATTAACCTAATTAGGGAAAAATAAAATTAAGGTTGAGAAAAATTCAATATCTGATTTAGGGCTCTCAGCGAATAAATACTAAATCAAAGCTGCAAATCCATTTCTTTACAGTTCCAAAGTTGTATACCAACTCTTCCACTACATGTGAGAGCTCCTCATCCTTCCTTCTGGGGCCCATGGACATTATTGTCATATCAGACACAGTACTGGGTTATTAAACGATGTTACATTTAATTGTATTTAAATGTAATGCAACACAAATAATCTAAAGTAAAACTTTTGAAATTCAAATAATTTTTCTCTGGAAGATATATTCTTCCTAAGTGGTACCTGTAATGTTAAGAATATAATACAAACTATTGACATACTAATGGCATAATATTAATCAGTGACATCTATAAATTATTGCTTTTCTGAGAAAGGGTGATATTGGTGCACATCCAGGCCCAGAGGGAGGGAGAGATCACAGGAAACACCTGGGGAGGTGGGGGTGAAGCCACGCTGCTAAGGCAGCACATGATGACAGATTTCCCTACCTCCGTCAGAGCCGTGGAAGGAGCGGGCCTTGCAAGAAGCCTGTGGGCCACCAGTGAACAGCCCTTCTATTCCCTTCCAATACATGGCAGCAGGGGCAGGTGCTAATCCATCAGTCTAGCCTGAGAAAAGGACGAGACTGGTTGGAGTGCTATACCCTTCCGGTGTGTGGGAATTTGGGGCCAGGAGACTAAAATGGAGGGAAGGGAGAAACATGTTCCCCCTTCCCCTCCCTTGCCATATTGGAGCCAGATGGTGATGAGGCTGAGCTCTGTGTTTTGGGACACTTCTGGGAAGCATGGCCCTGTGGTGACCCATGTGATGCCGCAGCGTCTTCCACAGCTATGCCGTTGGTCCCAGACCTACCCTTCTTTTACCCTGGGTTCTGTGACTGTGACAGGTGGGCCTAAGCAACCTGCAGACCAGGAGCCTGGTAGCCATGTGACCAGACAATAGACCCCAACCCTCCACACAGGAAGTGGTGGTGGTGACTGGTGGTACAGGCAGGGCACACACACTTCAGAAAGAAGCCTGAGGCCTGAAAGTAATGGGGTAAGAAGCTGAGCTGCTTAGAGGATGATGTACTGGTTGCCTGTGATCCCCAAAGGATGGTATTTTAAAATAGGAGAAGGAACTCGGGAAGCAGCATTGGTCTGGTCTGGCAGAGAGGTTCTTCTCTGCATGTTTTAATTAGGCTCTGAGGCAGCAGCCTGTCATTGTTCCAAAATTGTGTAGCTTTTGAATAAAAGACCACTTTCCTTTCTCGACATACTTCTACCTCCAGAATTTGCCCAG
>PVKM010021218.1:0-22757 GCA_004027735.1 Carollia perspicillata
CACTCCCTCCCACCCACATTCCCCACCTTTAGTTCATGTCCATGGGTCTTACATACAAGTTCTTTGGCTTCTACATTTCCTGTATTATTTTTAACCTCCTCCTGTTTATTTTCTACCTACCATTTATGCTACTTATTCCCTGTACCTTTTCCCCCTCTCTCCCTACTACTCCCCCGCTGATAGCCGTCCATATGATCTCCATTTCTGTGATTCTCTTCCTGTTCTAGTTGTTTACTTAGTCTGCTTTTGTTTTAGCTGTGGTTGTTAGTAACTGTGAGTTTGCTGTCCTTTCACCATTCATATTTTTTATCTTCTTTTTCTTAGATTAAGTCCCTTTAACGTTTCATATAATAAGGGCTTGGTGATGATGAACTCCTTGAATTTGACCTTATCTGGGAAGCACTTTATCTGCCCTTCCATTCTAAATGAAAGCTTTGCTGGAGTAATCTTGAATGTAGGTCCTTGCCTTTCATGACTTGGAATACTTCTTTCCAGCCTCTTCTTGCCTCCAAGGTTTCTTTTGAGAAATCAGCTGAGTCTTATGGGTACCCCTGTGTAGGTAACTGTTTCCTTTTCTCTTGCTGCTTTTAAGATTCTCTCCTTCTCTTTAATCTTGGCTAATGTAATTATGATGTGCCTTGGTGTGTTCCTCCTTGGGTCCAACTTCTTTGGGACTCTCTGAGCTTCCTGAACCTCCTGGAAGTCTATTTCCTTTGCCAAATTGGGGGAGTTCTCCTTCATTATTTGTTCAAATAAGTTTTCAATTTCTTGCTCTTCATCTTCTCCTTCTGGTAGCCCTATAATTCAGATGCTGGAATGTTTAAAGATGTCCTGGACGTTCCTAAACCTCTCCTCATTTTTTTAAATTCTTGTTTCTTCATTCTGTTCTGATTGAATATTTATTTCTTCCATCTGTTCCAAATCACTGAGTCCCTGTTTCCTTCCCATCGCTGTTGGTTCCCTGTACATTTTCCTTTATCTCACTTAGTATGACCTTCACTTTTTCCTCTAATTTGCGACCATATTCAACCAATTCTGTGAGCATCCTGATTACCAGTGTTTTGAACTGTGCATCTGATAGGTTGGCTATCTCTTTGTTGCTTAGTTGTATTTTTTCTGGAGCTCTGATCTGTTCATTTGGGCCATTTTTTTTTCAGTCTTGGCACACCTGTTACATTGTAAGGGGTGGACCCTCAGGCGTTCATCCAGGCAGGGCAACCCAGGCCACTGTGTTGTGATGCTATATGTGGAGGAGGGGTCCGAGAGGGACCAACGGCACTTGCTCCACTCTCTGGTTGGTTTTTATCACTCCCCCAGCTACCCACAAGCGAACTGGGCCCTGCTGGTGCTGATTCCTGGGTGGGTGGGTGGGTTTGTGTATGTTCTAGGACCTTGTAGGTCTCTCCAACAAACTCTTCTGTGAGGCTGAGAGTTTCTCCCACTGCCTCAAACCCCACAGGTGTTTTCAGGTTTTGAGGCTTTCTTTTCCCCTGAACTGGAACTCTGGGTTGTGTGATCTGTCTTGCTCCCCAGTTGTTTCTCCTGATTTATCTGCCCGCAAATGTGCAACCACCCAGTCTGCAATCTGCCACCTTGCCGGTCCGGCAGCTGCCCATCTCTGCCCCTCCTACCAGTCTGGATGACTGTCTCTTCTTTAACTCCTTGGTTGTTGGACTTTCATACAGTTCGATTTTCTGTCAGTTCTGGTTGTTTTTTGTTTTTAAATTGTTGCTTGTCCTCCCTTTGGTTGTGTGTGGGAACAAAGTGTATCTACCTATGCCTCCATCTTGGCCGGAACTCCTTGCATCTTTTTTCTTCATCACTGCAGTTATATCCTAAAATGATAGTTTTTGCCTCCAACTGCTTTCTCCAATCTCAAATTTTTTAGGTTAAACTTTGACAATAAAGGAAGACTACTAAATATGGATGAATCATCACAATGGCATCTCTCCTAATTTTTTTATTTCTCACTTTTAAAGATATTATGTCATAAGCATTAAATCCCTATAATGTTTCTTATATAACGAGCCCAAACTTCTTTAGAACCTTCAGATGACTGCGAGCTTTCACCTTCCCTTCATCTCAAGCTACGCGGGCTCGAAATGGAAAGAGCATTTATCAGCAGCGTGACCGCGACGGAACAGGGTCCGCACAGTGTCTGCTGTCAGCAACAGAAAGCAGGCTCCACATCGCAGCCTCGGGAAGGCAACAGAAACTCAACTCTGTTCGTGTCTTCAAAATTAAAGTGCCGCAAATACAATTTTACGATGATACATTACATTCGTACTCACGTTTGCGCAGTAAACTGTTACCTTAATTTTAAAGTGTTCTCTTTGCTATTTCATATCTGTGGTAGGCCTCAAATATCTCATGCCAATCAATGCTTTTCTAATTATAGAGAACTTTCTGTCACTGTATAATATTTTAGAAGCTATTAGAACTTTCTGCCATCCTGAGATATTTTAAACAGGGCTATTTGAATTTTAATGCATCTTTCATGTTGATTCGATTGGAAATTCTATTAGAATGTTTTTGGCTTTCATGTTTCTTTAAGAAATTTAGTTGTTTTTCTGAAGCTATTTTTTCTAATCTAAATGATTTATTTCTAATTTTTAGGGTGGATCTAGATACAATATTTCAGATTACTGTAGACTTAGAAATAAAATGGCAGATAAAACCCAATGCTGAGCATATTTTCAGCTCAAAGAACATTGAAAAATATATTAATATTCTCCAAAATAACATATTACATATAAATCTTTAAAAGCGCTTCAAAAATTAGACTGCACCCCAGGTCTGGCAATCTGTGACCAGAAACTAGAGGCTATGACTAACACAGACACAAGGTGGGCATTTAAGGCATTTTTAACAGGAACTTGTTAGTCCTGCTTCACTCTGGCACATTAAGAGAGTCACTCCTCCAAAGCAGTGGTGAGGGGGATCACTTAGTGACGGACCCATTGAGAATACTAACTTTCAAACAACTGCCCTGAAACCTGAAATACTTTCACTAAGACATCGGCATGTTATAACAATTATTACTGTCTTGGGAAAGTAACTTCTCGTCTGCTTGTATGACTAAAGCTTCTCCCACCCACAAAAACTAGTACCTGCATGCCGAAGCCAAACGACGGCAAGGTTGTATCTCTCAGAGCAGACCAGCGCGCTCAGGAGAGGAAGCGCAGAGTTATATTCACCGACATCCAGGAAAGCTTCAGCAACATCTAGGTAGAGGTCTCCCATATCTTCAGGGTTCTGTTCCACGAGTGTGGTCAAAAGAGGCTAGACCGCAAAATTAAAGCCTGAAGTCAAACCTTCATTATGAATGTGCACATCTATGTCTATTTCTCTTTTTAACATACACATTGATTGTCTGGGCAAGCCTAAAGAGCAAGGCTTAATAAAAACACCTTTAAACAGCCCTGGCTGGTGTAGCTCAGTGGATTGAGCACAGGCCTATAAACCAAAGGATCATGGTTTGGCTCCCAGTCAGGGCACATCCCTGGGTTGTGGGCCAGTTCCCAGCAGGGGATGCATGAGAGGCAACCATACATTGATATTTCTTTCCCTCTCTCCTTCCCTTCCTCTCTTAAGATAAATAAATAAAATCTTTTTAAAAAACCCCAAAACTGCAACTCCTCCTATCCCTGACATTCTTTATTCTTCTACCCTGTTAAATTTTTCTCCAGAGTATTCATCACCAATTAACATCCTATATGTTACATATTTATTATCTATCTAATCCCATTAGGACAAAAGGTCCGTGTGGGCATAGATTTGTATATTTTATTCAATACCTACCCTAAAGTCTGCAAAGTAAATGTCAAATTTTTTAATTTAGCGAAATATTTAGTGTAAAGTTAGCAAAAGAGAATAGCTGTCCAAAATTACCAATTATCTACAAGGCTCAATCTCCAATTCTGATCTCTGGATTGTTCTCATTTTAAAAGAAAAACAAAGCTATTATAAGCCCCATCTAAAACACTCTTACCTTTTATAAGACAGCCACACAAAGATGCTTATAGTGATTTCCTGGTTATTAAGAATTGTGAAACCTAAGCTCAACTTGCAATTTCTTGCCATCGAAAAAAAAAACATTGTGAATTTGATCTGAAGTATCTCCAGCACAGATCTTAATGTTACTTACATTAAGTGGTTCGAGGATGTTGAGATGAACAAGGCAGACCATCAACTTCACCGTGATATCTATTGGCACGCCTTCAGGTATAGTGCAGGTAACACTCTCACCAGCTGTGAATTACACAGACAGACAAAAAGCAAGCTTAGAATGTGGGGCACCAGAAGCAAACTCCACCTTCTATGTAAGATCTCATTTACTTAATTCAAAGCAATGATTCCACAGTCAATTCTAAATTTGACCAACTCTAGTACTGAGTATGTACACTCCTTCAGACTGTCTTTGGTAGCAATTAACTTATCCAAAACTTACATAAACTCCTACATCTTCTATCAAAACTACAAAGAACTAAAAAGGCGATGAGGATAAACAAGGACATAGAACTCTCTCTTCTTTTTTTCTTGAACTTAAAAGTATCTTTCGGTCTTCGCTACAAAGAGGCTGAGAAAGAGGTAAAATAGTACTATGTTTAAGTCTAAAGTAGGATTTTTTCAATGCTGAAGTTTGAAGTAAATTAGCAGAGAGCATTCTAAGTCCTTTCTGAAAAGTAAACTGCTCTGATACACTGTTTGGTAATCCATTCTTCCTTCATATAGCACTAAAAGGCCCCCGGTCAGTTTAAAAAGGGAAGCCGCATTCAACGTATTGAGACATAAAAGTAACTGAAAACAGCCCTGGCTGGTGTAGCTCGGTGGATTGGACACAGGTCTGTGAACCCAACAATGGCGGTTCGATTCCCAGTCGGGGCACGTGCCTGGGCTGCAGGCCAGTTCCCAGCAGTGGACGCATGAGAGGCAACCATACACTGATGTTTCTCTCCCTCTCTCCTTCCCTTCCCCTCTAAAGATAAATAAATAAAATCTTTAAAATTAAAAAAAAGTAACTGAATACAATTTTTTTAGAAGAGATAATCTGTGAGTGAACCCTCACAAGAAAAAGATGTGATATGTCTCTTAGGAAAAAAATGCTTCTTGGGAAAACTTGAAACGGTAACTATCAATTTCAAAAATGCTACATGATGAACAAGGGAGGATTATATACACTCTCCTATGAAGAAGAAACTACCACCTTTATTCTCCTCGGAAGTGCCTTCTTCTGTAGTTTTCTTTTCTAGCACGATTCCGGAAAAATCTGTAATTACCTAAAAGAATTGGGAGAGGGAGAGAAAGTAATACAGTAGGTATGTATGAAAAACCTTTCCACAATGCAAAAATCTATATAGTTAATTCAAATATTCCTTACAATGTATAAATGGGCTATAACAAGCAACAGTAAGTCTCTCTAAAATAAGAAACAACTGTGACACAATAACATTCTTATATCATATTAACTAATGCCTAACTGAAGAGATATGTAATTCCTCTGTATCAAACCAATCTATTCTTCCCAACAGATGAAGAACTCAATTATAGCAATTAGTCTGGCACCTTTGATAGTGCTGATGGCTTTAATCATGTAATAACCACATTTTATATTTCATATGAAATTGTACAGAATCTAGAAATATGTTTCCAAACAGACTTTACATAATTTAGTACTAGGACACAGAAATGTGCTGGCCACCTGAAGAGAAACACGCATGTTCCTACCTCCAGGGCTTTGTCGTACTGTTTGTTAGAAATGTACAGCTCAGCCGCTATGTTAACATCTTCCATGGAGACCAGGCCCTGGTGTTTTGAGAAAGCTTCTTCAATTATATTAATAGCTGAAGTAACATCATTGGCTTCATAGTAACTCCTAAAAAAGTAAATGACGAAAAGGATGAGTGCTTATTTAACTCGGATTATAAAATTCATTTCCTTGCTGAGAGACCCTCTGGCTGATTATCATTTTCTTAAAATTTGAGCAGAGGAAAACTCTTCCTTAAAATCATAATCAGAGCTGATTCAGAGAAACATGTCCGATGTCAGTACAACGTCAAGTCTCCTGCTCTCCCAAAGCTCACTCCCTCCGTTAGTAACACCAGCTCTCCTCCCTCAGTGGGGTCTACAAAGCATTGATCCTACCACTGTTCCGCACCCTTCCTGTCCTCACCCCGCTCCTTCTCCACGGTCCAACGTTATAATTCTTACTTCCTTACACATCTCGATTCTCCTGCCCTTCTCTCCCTTTATCAAAATCATCGATAACACTCCCAGCCTGCTCAATCGGCTTTGACTACTCTGTATCACCAGCTGCCCGGCTGACCATGCTGACCACAGTCATTCTAAATTAATGACCACTAACCTCAAGTGGGCCCATGGTGCTGGTCAGCAATCTTCCTACCATTTCCCTAGTGCTTTTCAGACTTGAGTGTACATAGGGATCAACTGGGGATCTTCTAAAAACACATATTCTGATCCCATGGTGCCGGGCAGAGTTGAGATCCCACACTTGTGACAGGCTCCAAGGTGACGCAAACACCACCTGTCTGTGGGGCAGCGAGGCCTTAAAAACCCAGACGACTACTTACCATGCTCCTCCAAGTTCCAGCACTCCCCCATTCTCACTCTGACCTTGCTTATTTTACAAGAGAGTCAAGTCAGGCATCTCACACCACCCCCAACGTATCTACCTACTCACTCACACCCACACTATCCATTCCATTCTCCTTTCATCACAGGCTGACCCGCAGCTAGATCCCAATCCCTCCAACCTACCCAAGGACGTCACGCAAGCAATTATTCCCTCTCTCACGAATCTTCAATATGTCCCTCAGTTGTGAATCATTCCCATTTGAATGCAAATATTTTACAATCTTTCCCAACTTAGAAATGATCTCTTAACTCTAGATCCCATTCCAATTACCTTCCTTTTCTTCCGCTCCCCTTATAAATTTCTCCAAAGAGTTGCCTGTTCCCCAGGAGCCCCCCCTTTTGTATGACCTATCTGCACCAGTTCACAAAGCTGGTCATCCCTCCTCCTGAGGTGCTTTCTTCAATAAAATCGTAGGACATTACGCTCTCTTAGTCTCCTGCTACGGCACTGCCCATGTCCTTCCAGTCTCCCTGTTTCCTCCTCAGCGTCCAGACTTCTGAACACAGTGGCGCCTGAGTGCAGTCCTCAGAACTCTCCCCGTCTCTTTCTCTTACACACAGACACACACACCGCCTCACATTCAATACATCAGAAAATCCTGAGAGTTCAGCCTTCAAAATACATCTAGAATGATTACTTCCCACCACCTCCTGCAGCTTTTACCTTGATCCAAGCTGCCAATACCCCTTCCAAGGATTACTGCAATGATTTCCTAACTGTTCTCCCTGCTCCTGCACTTACCACCTTCCCTTAATCTATTCTACAAAGAGCAGCCAGAATCGATGCATTTAAAATTTAAGTCAGATCATGTCACTCTTCTACTCAAAACTTTCTGGTGCCTTCCAGACCCATTCAGAGCAGAAGCCAAAGCCCTTACAGTGGCCCACGAGGGCCAAGGGATCTTTTCTCTGACATTACCTCCTGCTACGCTCCCCTTAAACCTTCAGCTTCCATGTGTCCCCTGTACATCCCTTTCACTTGTATGTCCTCCTCCAGTGATGCACGTCCCTAGTACCTGCTCCCACACCTCCTTCAGTTCACTTTCAGGTCGACAGGGCCATAACACAGGGAATTAAGTCTTCTCTAATCACCCTATTTAAAATGACGCGCTCCTATTCCTCAACTTTCTACCCCCCTCCCCTGCTTCGTTTTCCTTCACATCACTTATCAACATCTGACATACTATCCTCGTATATTTAGCTGTTCATGTGCTTACTGCCTAATTCCCTGACTACAGTGTAAATGCTACAAAGGCCAGGAATTTTAGAACTCATTCAGTGCTGGATCTCCTGTTGTTTGTACAGTGTCTAACACATAACTCGTGTTCCACAAGTATTTCTGGAGGGAAGGTGGAGACTGAGAGAAAGCCTAATTGATCAGAACTTAGAGTAACAAGATTTTCTTTTAGCAAAGACCTCTGCGACAGTGGTAGAAATGTTTATCACCACCCTGTCCCAATAATAAAATTATAAATTATACAAGAGAAAAACAAATTTACTGTCTAACAGTTCATAGAGTAGAAGCTTACTGGGCTAACCACTGTAATAGCTAGAGATATGAATAATAGCAAATAACTTGGAAAGGTCCCCAATGCTCATCATAGATAAAGATCAATTTTGAGTTGCCCTGCCTTAACCAATTTCCTAAAATGCTTCCAATATTCCCACATAATCCATCGTTGGGAGCACTCAGGGTGATTTCATAGTCAAGCATCTTTGTGAGACAATGGCTGTTGAATTAATAGGGTTAGCACTAACATACTATTAACATAGATTTCCAGAATAGAAAGCATACCACAAGGCTTTAATTAGTCAAAATGTTTCCTGCTTTGTTTTGTTGTATAGCATATCAGAGAAGTAAATGCACTTGGGCATAAAACTTTAGAATAAAATATATACCGAAGTCAGTAGCAGATGCTAACTATAAAGAAAATTTTTCATCAGAAAATGGTATTCTACTATTAGCTCCAGATAAAATGATTCAGAAGATCCCAGATCACAAGGACTTCACTGGCAATAGTTTAAAATAATATTACTGTAAATGTATATAGCTTTAAGTAAGTTATGGAAACCTGGGAACTCAGTCATCCTTTCAAAACAGGCTCCATTTTTAAGCTTCTAACCACCTGAAAGGTACTTGTATATACATATTTTTCCAAGCAATCACATGGTTTGATTGGAAACATAATAGTACTGAAAAAAAAACCCACAAAAATTCCAACCCACCTCTCCACTTAAGCACAATATATTCAATAAAATAGAAGCAGCAAAACAATTCCTTGAACCTCGATAAAAAGTATATCCTACTTCGAATATATGCTCTTCTAAAACATGACGACTAATAACAGCATTCATGTACGTTTTACCCCAAACTCACTTTGCCATATCTCTAGCCAACTGCATAAAGCGCTCTCCATCAGACAGCGACAGCAGGTTCAAAATACGCCGATACCCGTCCATTGCCATTTTATGGTCTCCCATCTGCTCGTAAAGGCTGGATCGCTCCCACAGATAACGGACATTCGTAGGTTCATATTTAAGAGCTAAAAAGAAAAAAGATCAATTAATCATAAAAAGGAACTCATGCTACCCGGGTACGATCCATCTTCTCTTCAGAAAATATTTAATGAACACGGTAAACCAATTTTCCTATGAAATTAAGCAGGTTATTCGGGAATAAACCTACCTTCCCGGGAACTCTCAACTAAGTCTGATCTCAGACCAGATACAACCTGAATCATATTAATCTTCATGTGCTCACTGCAGTCTGATATTAACCTTTAAGGAAGAGCTTAGCACCAACATTGACCTTGGTGGGAGAATGAAGGTTCTGTTCTTCTACTAACTTGTGCTGTATTAGCTGACAACATAAATAAAATTGCTGATAAACATGGAAACAGAGGAATCCCAAATACCTCTGGTATAACAGAATACGAGGAATATATTTTAGCTAACATCACCCCAAAATAGCAAGTACAATTGTTTAAAAACCTATTATGTAACATTTCATCAAACAAAATGAATACATTTTAATTACCTTTGGTGTAGCAAAAAATAGCCTGCTTAATATTGTCTTGTTCCAGAGACATTTCTGCCAATCTAACCCATTCTTCAGTGTCGCTAGGATTTAAATGTGCAGCAATCAACTCAAACTGCAGTGACTTCTCCATGTCACCTTGGTCCTCGTATATCATGGCAAGAGTAGAGAACGGCTCATAAGCCAGGGGCGCTACAATGAATTAAAAAAAATTCCATTGGCTGAAGGAAGAGACTTGAGCTGATGTCAGCCCCACGATTCAAACTGTGGGTCCTTCTTCTAATATCTAAACTCCTTAGATAACTCTATTAGAATCATACTATTTAACAGAATTTAGAATAAACACTAGATTATATCTGCTTTATTTTATTTTCATAAGCTTTGGCATTTTCAAAGCATTCTCTGCTCTAACCAAAGTGCAATTTCATGAAAACGCCTACTCTCCACCTTGCCGCCTTCATGAGATCCCCCTTTGCTATGGCTACATGGCAACTGTTGATAACGCCCACAGTAAACACCTTGTCTTATGATTTCCATGCACATCAGAATTGCCTCTTCATGTTCTCCCCGAGCAAAGCGAATGTTGGCTTCGCCCATGAGACCTCTCAGCGCTCTGGGAAGTTTACTCCGAGGCCTTTTCTCCTGTACAGAACAAAAGTGACATCTAGATTAAAATACAGCAACGTCTTCGATTTCAATTCCAACCACATCAATAAATATAGACTGGAACAAAACTGAAGTTTGTCTTTAATACTTTTCAATCTACATTCAGAACTAAGGACTAAATGGCTAAATTCAGTCTCGGGAAATAACAGAAACTATTCTATGATAGTCTCCAAAAACGACCACCTCAGAAAATTAAAACAAAAAGAACAATAAAATTTCCTATGGTAGAAAGTTCAAGGCACAGTGAAATATTTAAAGAAAGAAAAACCAAAGTGATCAGGAATTACTAAATTACTGATTAGAACAATAACAAATGTAGAACTGGGTGCTGCAGAATGAATTTCTGTGCCAGACTGACTATGCGATGCCATCCACTAAAGATCCTCCTTCTTTCAAATCTACCTACTCAGACCGAAGTTGTAAATAATATCAATATGGACTTTTTAATTGCAAAACTATAGTACATTTTGATACATTAAATAATTAAGGTTTTACATTAAAAAAATCTCTAAATGAAACAAAAGAAACCAGTAACTATCCCACAGTATTTCCTTTAAGAGTCTGAATCCTTCTTCAATGTCACATTGTTACACTTTTTTTTAAATGTATTAATTTTTCACAGTAACAAATATAAAGGACACATGGACAACTAAGGGGGGTGGAAATGGGAGGGAGGTGGGGAGCCCTGGGGGGGTGGTAGACTGGGATGTGAGTAAAAGACAGAAAACTGTACTTGAACAACAATTAAAAAAATTTCTTTTTAATTTTATGTATTTTTATTATTATTTTTTTTAATAGAGAGGGGAAAGGAAGGAGAGAGGGGAAGTAACATCAATGTGTGGTTGTGTCTTGCACATCCCTACTGGGGACCTGACTGGGAATCAAACCAGCAACCCTTTGGTTCTCAGGCCCACGCTCAATCCACTGAGCTACACCAGCCAAGGCACATTTTTACACTTTATATATTAAAAATTAAGTGACAATTTACTTTCATCATTTTCTTGGTTTCACGATTGAGAACCATCTCCAGCATAAACACATCGCCTGCAGTGGGTTGCTCAGGTGTTTCTTCCTCCTCCTCCTCCTCCTCTTCCTCTTCCTCTTCGTCATCTTCATTCTCTCCAAGCATGGAAGCAAAGACCTTGTGAACCGACTTACTAACTCCATCTGATGTTTCTCCTGGTGAAAGGCACATTGAGACGGGGGAGGGAAAAAAGCTTTGAAACACTCAGTAGTCAAAAGGAAAAAAAAAGCAGCATTTTCTGCAATATAAATTTCTATCCCAGCAAACTTGAAAGTACGAAACAGACAAATGTACACTCCCAAAACAACCCCAGAAAGAAAGCTGTCATATAAGCTATGCATTTTACTCTGTAGGAACAGGCGGCTCATCCTTTGGGCCTCATGTAGATACGTAGGGAAAATTAAATGGGAAATTCAGAAGCACACACAATAATGGTTAAAATAAGAGAGGAAAAAAACAAAAGAATTTTAAGACATAGACCTAAGAACTAAATACGTCTGGTGGTACAGAAGCAGGTGGTGTGCACGGTGGTTACAGGTGAGGCTTCTAGAGCTGAGCTGTCCAGTTTCAAACTTCATCTATTACTAAATGTGTAATTTTGGGCAAATTACTGAAGTTCTGTGTACCTCATTTGTAAAAAGGGGTTAATGTTTACCTCACAGTACTACTCTGAGGATGAGATTTTATTTACATGGATTTAGAATGCTTACTTAGAATAAGTAAGAGCTTAACACTATTATTTACATTAAAATAGTATTATAATTTCAGAAACAAAACATAACATGCAAGGTCTGTCTGAAAAAAGTACAGCCATTGTTAACATAATGAGAATGGTTTGCGTTACATCAAGGTAGCCTGGCATCGAAGGAAGAGTGGACTGGAATGTGCATGAGTGAACAGTGATGACTTCACTGTACTGATCGGGGGGGGGGGGTGGCAGACACCATAGAGTGAGCATGTGTACTGTGTGGCCGTCACATTCAAAATGACTGAATGAGTACAGCTCCATCAAATTTTGTGTTAAGCTTGAACACTCCTCTGCAGAAACTATTCGGCTGACTCAGAAAGCCGCAACTATGGGCAATTGGTGATTGGCAGCTTCATCATGACAACACACCTGCTCATACATCACATCTTGTGCACAGTTTTTGACGGAAACATCAAATCACCCAGGGGACTCAGCCCCACTACAGCCCAGATTTGGTGCCCTGCAACTTCTGGCTTTTCCCAAAACTAAAATCACCTTTGAAAGGGAAGAGATTTCAGACCATTGATAAGATTCAGGAAAATGTGACACAGCAGCTGATGGCGATTGGGAGAACTGTGTGAGGTCCCAACGTGCCTACTTAGAAGGAGACTGAGGTGTCATTGTCCTATACACAATGTTTCTTATATTTCATGTCTTCTTCAATAAATGTCTCTATCTTTCATATTACTTGGCTCAACAGCTAAGACCTCGTACTTCTTTTTATGTCTGAGAACAACACTACAGCCCAATGATTTTTCTAAGTTCATAATGATGATCTTGAATGATCAAGGTTAAGTTTAGAAGCCAATTTTCTGTTAAAGCAGACATGTAACATAATTAGAAAGTTCCAACAAAATATTTAAAATTTTAAAAATATGTGTATCTTTGTATTAAAAATAAAACACTTAAGCTTATTCACTTAGGTGAAACAACTCAAACCTCAAAGGTGCCAGATAAATGAAACGGTCAAAATGTTTAAGAAAGAATTTAAAAATCCACATGTTCTAAGCAAAAAATAATTATTATTATGCAGTCATAACAGTTATCTTCGAGAATTCTGCACATCCAAAATATAAAAAGAAATGCGTGGAATAAAACCCTACCAATCAATGAAATTTATTACAGTAACAGAAAAAAGATAAAAATCATATGATCATCTTAATAGATACAGAAAAATTATATGATAAAATCCAACACCCCTTCCTAATAAAAATTCTTAGTCAACTACAAATGGAAGGGGATATCTTTAATTTGATAAAGTGTACCTAAAAAACTTTCCATAAAAACGGTTAATGGTGAATTATTCGAAGTTACGGGGAATGGGATAAATATGCCTACTACCACTACTCCTTTCAACATGTTACTGGAGGTCCTAGTTAATGTAATGAGGAAACAGAAATAAAAGACATAATCACAAATGGCAAGGAAGAATTAAAACTGTCATAATTGATATGATTTATGTACCTAGAATATACAAAAGAATCTATACACAAGCCACCAGAATACATGAACTTAGCAAGGTTCCTGGATATAGAGTCAATACACAAAAACTAACTCTACAGTAGCTTGTATATCAGCAACAATGAGCTGAAAATGAAATTAAAAGATGGCCTTATTTGCATGGTGTGTAGGAAAGATGCTCAAGAGCAAGGATTTAGCAGTGGTATTCAGCAATGCATAGGAGGAAAAAGACAATAACCATATAATCCAATTAGCCTGCTCCAAACTGAACCCCTTCTTGCCCTGATCTGTGTGGCTCAGTGGATTCAGTACTAGCCTGAGAACCAAAGGGCTGCTCGTTCAATTCCAGGCCAGGGCACATGCTGGTGTTGTGGGTTCAGTCCCCAGTTGGGGTGCATGCCAGAGGCAGCTGTTTGATGTTTTTCTCCCCCTCTTTCTCCCTCCCATACCCTCTCTCTAAAAATAAATAAATAAAATATAAAACTGACCCCTTCTTATGCTCTGAACATATACTCACAACAACCAAAGGTCTTGGTAAAGTTCTGGAACAATTCCTTCTTGGGAAATTGGGAGCTTTGTCTCTTAAAAGGACTGATGAAATTATTTGAGCAGAGGACATCCATTCCTTGTGTGCCTGACTGCTCATATCAGCAAGAATTAGATTCAATCAACCCCTTTTTTAGGAAGGGCCCCTTGGCCACCTATCAGGAACAGCTTTAGGCAAGAGGACTGGTGGGCACCAGAGGTGCCTGGTACTGCGGCTGTACCTTCAAAGACCTATCGATGGAAGAGGTGCTCCACCCCTTAGCAGATAAGGAAGGACCACAGCTTGTTAGAACAACTTCAGCCCACTTTTCCACCCCACTTGCCTGGCAAGGTAAGAAACTATAACCCCAACTTTATCCCTTTTTGTCATTTCCTCCCAACTTTTTCCAAGGTGTTAGGAATAAAGCCTGTTTATTTTCTCTGTGGGAAAGGCGTGTGTGTGTGTGTGTGTGTGTGTGTGTGTGTGTGGTGGAGTGGGGCGGCGGAGGAGGGGCAGGTTCTATTTCTACCCTCTAGGATGAGCATGTTTAATTTAGTTCTCAATAATACTCTATACATGAAGCTACCTTCTATTGATAGTTCATCATTACAGGAAACTTGATATGGGTAAATGGATACCATGAATTACTACAGATATTCTATCATTAGAAAACTATAGCGGTCACTGGAAATTAATAAGTCTGCATACTAGACCATCAGTTAAGCTCTGATGAACTTATCTGGGTGCACTAACAAAACTTAATATCTGGACAGGCAGAGCCGAGGACTGGATCCTGGAATGAAGTAGCATACCAAGATACCTATGATGTGTGTGAGGTCCTATCCAGGCAGCCAACGGGGCTTCCATTCTGACATTCTTATCTCCTACAGCTAAAGCAGTGTTTTGGAAGCCACTCTGTATAGAAGTATAACTCATTACAATTTTGGGGAGTTATAGTCTGGAAGTAATTAGTAACTCACCGAGAGAACCAATTTAAAAAATAATTCTAAAAAGGCTCCCACACAAATACTGATGCCAATTTGAAACACTTTTCACAAAAATAACCCATAAAAATAACCTTCACCATATGCAATTAACTCAACAAACATTAACTGAGCACCTATTATATACTGTGCACTACGCTCTTAATAAACCAGGAAATCCACAACAAAATGCCACTGCAATGAAAAAAATGTTTCCACTAAATTATCAGGTACTCTTAACATTCAATTCAGGTAGCAAGTGAGCTTGACATACCTTCATTGGCATCTTTGTCCTGGGATTTGGTGGAGTCAATTCCTGATGATGATGGAACTTCAGAGTCACTTGGATTCTCTTCTGCTGATAGCTTTCCTTTTTCCTGAAGATTCTGTGATTGGAAATTAATGAATGATTCCAAAAACTAATGCAGATTTAGCTCTCTCCAGTAGAAAAGAGAGCACTTGCCTCGCTTTTTATTTATATAAAACTTGAACGCTCCACATATATATTATGTAGAATCTAAATCTGAGTATTATCAAAGTATGTCTCATCCTTCCGTCTGATTCAGTCACTTATAAAAAATAATAAAAGTATAGCTTGAGGATTTAATTAATCTACACATTGCATCCTAGCATTTTAAATGAAAATAGAGCACTATTAGTAGAATGAATTAGGAAAGAACCTAACAACTAATTTCAGAGGGTGCAATTTTATTTTCCCTCGGACTTCAAGTGAGAACATTTGGAAAACTCAGATATTTCTTCGTAAGTATGAAAAATATGAGTTCAGACTTTGTTATCAGACAAGAAAATTGAAGGTTTTTTTGTGTGAGATTGTATCACACAATATGGGGGGAAATAAAAAAAGTTATATCATATCATTGGGAGGCTCCTCAAAAATTGAGGGAGCTCAAATGCTTCTGTATAAAAAAAGAAGCTGAGACGTAAAGAACAAACAGGTGAGCTAACCAATCAAAGTTACAAAAAGACTTGGGGGCAAAGCTAGGACTAGAACCAGATACTCTGACTCCAAACTCTACCCCCCACTTCCCTATTTAACCTACCAGTATTAAGCTATCCACATTTAAGAATTAGTAAATTTGGCAAGAGACAAAAGAGAAGAGGCTACAACCAAGACAAAAGCTTTTTGAAATGTTTTTAAGACCTTGGCACAGACAAAAGCTTTTTGAAATGTTTTTAAGACCTTGGCACAGGGATGAGACGTGAGAACCTGAGTTCGGGCAAGAAGGGAAAGAAGCCCCTGGGTGTTTAAGCCCGCCCCACCGCAGCGAACGGGGTCATCTGGGTCCCCACACTGCTCTAAACGTATTAGGGCAATAAGACAGTGAGAAGCATTCTAGCCCAGCATCTCCTCACTTTCTTTTCGCGGGTTTTTCTCTCTTCTCTCCGCCTTTCGAACTCCTCAAAGGAGATCTTCCCTTCCAGGTAGTCGATGAGCTCGGGGCTGAAACCCGACATGTCTGCAAGGTCGATATTTAGCCCCACGAACCCAGACAGAAATCCGAAAAAACAACAACTTCCAGATTCAACCCAGGGCCGCAGCGCCGACTGCAAAGACTCAACGTCCAACCGGGAAATGCGTCCGACCTCTGCCGCAGCCGCCGCGCTCGGGTTCCGCGGCAGCGATTGCCCCGACCTCCTTCCGGAAGGTGCCGACGGACCCTTCCGGCGGAGCCTTCCTTCGCCCCGCCCTTGCCTGCTGCCTAGTTCAGGAGTCCTACTTATTATTAAGGGCTGGGGAAAAAAAGGCGCCTTGGAGACATTTTTCTTAATCTAGATTGTTTCCCTCAGTCCTTCATTATGATTTTCGGTCCCAATTTATTTCCTTTTCTGAATGTTTGTTTAGTTAATTTGATATTTGCCGTAGTGATTTCTTTAATTGAACATTTGCTCTGCCACAGGCATGTTCCACTTTCCAATTTTCTCCTGACACCGAAGCTAAAATCCTCCACCAGTTTTTTACAATCTAAATCTCATCTCTTCCATTCGATGGCACCATCACTTCTTCATTCTCCACAAGTCCCCAAACATACCCTTTCCTCAGGCTCGCTCTTTTTCAGTCTGTAAATTAGTTTATCTGGACTTTAGTGCTACCTCTAATTCCCACCCACGTTTTCTTCTTTTCTTAACAGTCAAACAGTCAAATGCTTGATATGATTAGTGTACCCTGTTGCCCGCTTTCTAGAGTCCACTTACTGTCCTATGCACCTTGCACACATCTCAAAATAACTCTTAAAATTGGTCGCTGTTATTCCTAATGTCAGAAGTCCCATATGTAATAGGTAATCGAGCCAGGATCTGAGGCCTGGTCTATCTGACTCCAAATCCCGGGCTTGGAATTAATACGATTAACTGCTGCCCCCCTCGATGAAACTATTCTTCACCCCGTACACACTCGGTTGGTTTCTATTTTTACCTTGTATTTTTCTGCTCTCTACTCTAGAGACACCACTAGCTGTGAACATCTTGAGAAGAGCACTACCTGATGCATCTTTGTGAACTGTCCTAGTTTAGTAATCTGTGCTTAAAACACAGTTTAAGGATTATACAGTTTATGGATTAAATTGGACAGAGTTGAAAGTTTGCCTTAGGAATGGGCAAGGGAGCTGAGGAATGGAAAACGCAACTCAATGTGCAACTAAGTTTCTAGACAAGTTACAGGGAGCCCACCACTTGCCCACTGGTGCTTCTTCATGACAATCCAGATGAGGATAAACAATAGGATGGCAAAGGAGTGGCCAGGACCCGCAAAAGGGGGACTGCCAGGTGAGAAAAAATACCTCACAGCTAAAACTCATCCCCTTTCTCATGATGAAGAATCCTCGGGGCTCTAGCAGGGTATAGAATATGGGGAGCTATGAGGGTAGGTTGGATTAAGGTAATCCACAAACATCACTTATTGGGAATTCTCTCCTGTATTTCTCCAGGCAGTCGGGAAACTATACCCAAGGGAAAGTCAAAAGTCTCTCGTACTAAGTGTCCTTGAAGAAAACAAGGGAATCAACGGAGGAAAGGTGATCGGCTGGTAAGGAGAATGCTCTTCTAAAACCAAGCTGGTTTAGACTAACTTGTTTATTGTTGGCTGCCTGGAAAATGGGAATAACAATTGCAAAGATATAGATTCATGTTGTAGAGAGTAGGGAGCAAGGAGCAAGAGATGCGAGGATAGCTTTCCTGCTATCTAACACCTTTGTGACTTGAGAGTTCTTTTGCAGGCCAGAATGTAGCAATATAATTTGAAACTGAAATCTTTCCATTTTACAGGAAAATGGAAAGCTACAGAAGTAGCTTTCTGCACTTCCCTGTAAGTGATTTGTCCCCTGGAGAGTCAGAGGGTATCCACATTACCTTGAGATGAAGTTATGGCAGTAATAAAAATAGCAAGAAGAAACTTTTTAGACTTTCAGACTCTTTTTTTTTAGAATCAAATGGATGCCTGAAGAAAGCAAACCGTGGAATTTGTGACATGACAATAGAATTAAGTGTACAGCCCTGGCTGGTGTAGCTCAGTGGATTGAGCGCGGGTCTGCAAAGCAAAGGATCGTGGTTTGATTCCCAGTCAGGGCACATGCCTGGGTTGCAGGCCAGTTACAGAGGGGACACACAAGCGGCAACCATACATTGATATTTCTCTCCCTAACCCTTCCCCTCTAAAGATAAATAAATAAAATCTTTAAAAAAAGAATTAAGTGTACAAAGAAGGAAATGTCTCCATTCTTTCTACTTGTCAGAGTGGGGTTTGGCCTTTCTTGGGAAGATGATATTTCCATAGTTCTTTCACTTTTCTGTAAAAGCTTGTAAGAGCTTTCATTCTGGGCTTTTTTTTTTAAAACAAACATCCTTGAAAGATAAACATATTGACTTCCTCTGGGACAGAAGGCAAATTTGTTTTCCCGCCAGTATAACAAAGATAATGTTTCTCTCTGGGGCAAAGGTTGAGCTTATTTGCTAGTAGGCCCCTTATAAGGGGGAGGGGTTCCTAAATTTAGGGTTTCTCAGCTGTGGCACAAACCCACTTGTGCAGAGCACACACCTGGACCCACCTCCATGGCCCCATGATACGTGGGGGATGAGGAGAAGCAAGGTGTATATAAAACTCATGCTGACTGCCACACCTGGGTAATCACATCTGCTGCTTCAGATCCGCGAGTCTCAGGTGTCCACCAAGATCTGTGAAACTGTAGAAGGGTTGTATGTAGCTTCCAAGTAAGGCAAAACCTCACACCCTTAGTAGTCTTTCCCTCCCTAGTCTGGGACAGGGGACAATAGGCCATGTCCTGGGGACTGGAGTAGGTGCTTATCAAAGAGGAACAGAGTCAGTGTTGAGAGACTGTCAAAGACCTGTGTAGGGAAGTACCCATGGACCCCCAGAAAGCCTAGGTTACCTGCGGAACATTTATTTCCACTGGAGGAAACACTACACACCTGCTGTTTTCCTAGCACTGGTTCTCATCCAAGAACAAAATCACGTCCCCAGTGGGCTTTTAGAAATATGCATAGGGAGGTTTTGGTTGTCAAAATAATAGGGCAGTGGTGAGGAAACTACTAACAGAGTGTCTGGGGACCGAGTGTGCTAAACGGTCACACACAGTGGCGACCTGACCTTCCCTAACTGCCAAGCAGCATTGCCTTTAAGGAACTAGTCAGTGTGGCCTGGCTGGCGTAGCTCAGTGGATTGAGCACAGACCTGTGAAGCATAGGGTTGTAGGTTTGACTCCCAGTCAGGGCACGTGCCTGGGTTGCAGGCCAGGTCCCCAGTACGGGGTGCACAAGAGGCAACCACATATTAATGTTTTTCATCCTTTCTCCTTCCCTTCCCCTCTCTCTAAAAATAAAATAAACAAAATGTTAAAAAAGAAAGAAAGAAAGAAAGAAACTAGTCAGTGTGGAGAGCAATCCTATCATCAGTAAGGATGCATGGTCCTGCTCTAAGACTTTGCAAGCACATAACTAAAACTTCCATGTGGATGCCCTTTCTTTTCAAAGGCCCTGAACTGGTAAGCGTTCCTTTTGTGGAGGTCTTGGCACCCAGGGCCGGGGTGGTGAGAGGAAAGAGAAAACTAGTCACTGGTACTCGAGTGGAACTGAAACAGGTGAAACACTCCCTACCACGCCACCACTTATCTGAATAGACTTTATATTTTATGAGGAATAGCTCATCAATAATTACTTATGTATTTTAAGTGGTAAGAAGATATTATTGACATTAACTAGAATCAGCTTTCATTACTGTGTGAATAATAGCAGAACAGCACATTTATTTTAATTCGACAAGTATTTATTAAACACTTGGTACATGACAGGCATTGTGCTAGGTGCTAGAGAAATAAAAATGGCTTACAAAGACCTCACAACTCTCCATGGAAAACAGACTCATACACAGCTAATTCCAACAGAACATACTAAACCAGACACAGAATCTGTTCCTGCATAAATATATTACTCAGGATCTTCAGTGTCAATCACTCACACACACACCAAAAAAAGCCACAGAAAACGAACCTGGAATGTACAGACTAGTGTTATTAGGACACCGATGTTTGCTACTAGTACCATGTTCCTTTTGCAGGAACCACAGGGAAAAGGATGCAGCGCTCCGTAACGAGACAAGAAAAGTCGTTATTCCGAATGAGAATATGAGAAACAGAGTAGTTCGGCCCAAGCAGGAGGGATGGAGGAGGGCTGGTTGTCACCCGCACCAGTTCGTACCCTCCCTTCTCGAGGAGTCGTGTGCGGGAGACCCAGAGCTGAGGCGCGGCTGGGATGGGTCCTGTCGTACACTGCCCACCTCTGAACACAGTGGCAGAGGACACTCCCAGGGACCCCCACAACTTCACGAATCCCAAGTTTCTCTGCTTTCTATTTCAACATAACTGTGGATAGGTATGACGTATCTTCTTAGGTATGGAACTAAGACTGGGAGGTCTTTCAACAGCATCTGCTGCAAGTGTGGAAAAAGACAAAATTTAGGAAAAAGACAAAATTTAAACTCAAGTCCCTAGTACATGTAATAAACTAAAGTAAAAATGAGCAATATCCCTTTCAAATGAAAGTACTGATTGATAAAAAGGAATATATACATATAAAGGAAATATAATTTCTCTTGACTTTATGATGTTTTTGCAACTCTTGCAAATACATGCAGTGCTCTAAATTGATACTTACAGTTACAGAGTGGAAAAAAAACACACCAAAAATGCACATAAGTTGCATATGTCCCAAAGTCAAGCTATTTATATGTGAATATGGAATAAAATCATTACAAATCAACAAGGTGGGGGGCTAGCGACGAGCGTGATTGAATTTCTCTAATGAGAGGCTTCCTCTGCAGCTTAACAGCAGCCAGACGCCTGAAAGGACAGAGATGCTCTAATGCAACACAAACTGGAGACTACACAATTAACAGGAAGACTCGAAGCCCAACACATTTCAGCGAAAACGCTCTTTATTTTCACTTTCTAATAGAGATCTTAGGAGAGGAGAGCTTATCATTACACGATTGTAGAGAAAATATTTATAAATATTTCATTATTGCCACATCCCATACTGTCATGAAAGTGTGTATTCGATATATTCTGACACTTTCTGTGAGACTAGTATCCGCGCTTTACAGGTGAAGAAACTCAGGCTTACCAGCAACTTGTGTGCAATACTGTCTTGCACTCACGTAGGTACTATGGTCCTTAGGCCTGGGGCCTAAGTATGAAAAATAGGCCCTGGCTGGTGTAGCTCAGCAGACTGAGCACGGGCCTGTGAAGCAAAGGGTTGCCGGTTCGATTCCCAGTCAGGGCACGTGCCTGGGTTGCAGGCCAGGTCCCCAGTAGGGGACACATGAGAGGCAACCACACATTGATGTTTGTCTCCCACTCTTTCTCCTTCCCTTCCCTTCTCTCTAAAAATAAAATAAATAAAATATTAAAAAAAAAGAAAAATAGTTAAGGCTTCATTAACACCTGTTGATTTTATTTTCTCACATAGGAGAGTTTTCAAATGCATATGCCATGTGGCAAGTTGCATCTTCTCTTTAGAATAACATTATTTTTTTCATTTTTTAAATTATATTTTTCCCATTACTATTTATCCCCCTCATACCCACCTGCCCCCTCTACTCACCACACTGTTGTTCACGTCTGTGAGACCTTTTCCTTTTTGCTCAATCGCTCCACCTCCTAACCCCCATCACTATTTTTTAAATTACTTCATTTAAAAGAACTGCTAATCGAAATCCTTTCACATGTACAATATAGTGCAATAATGGTATCCTCCTCACAACATCATTCCTACCCTTGTGGAAGAATGCGAATGGATTTTAATTATGATTCAGTTCCCTTTATTATTCTGAACAAAAAGCTAATAGACTAGAATCAAAATGTATTTTCTTGGAATGCACCATATTGTATTTTTTAAAAAATGACAAGTACTTATTTTGTAGTGTTGTGGGAAAGCAAGTTCTTACACGGTATGGGGTGACGGAATAAGCCTTTATTACACGCGTGGGCCCAGAGGAGACAGCTTCCAAATTCTGGGCACTGAGGAGGGGTCAGGTGGGCGGTTAAATACATTGCAACAAAGTGGGGAGGGGAGAGATCTCGTGATACAAGCAGGAGATATGTAATTGTGAAAGCCAAGGACACATGAAA
>PVKM010021219.1:0-22753 GCA_004027735.1 Carollia perspicillata
CAGCCCTGCCCCCAGCTCTCTGTACCCCACCCACTAGCCTTTCTTCAGTCTTTGAATTTACCAAGTTCCTACCAGCCCCCAGGCCTTCGAACGAGCTGTTCCTTCTGCCTGGAACACTTCCAAATACTCTTTCAACCACTTTACAACTCAGCTCAGATGTCCCGCCTTTGTCTTTGAAAGCATCCCTACACAGACCCCCTATTATGTTGTCTTAAAGCCCCTTATGCTTCTTTTTGTCATGCTTGCCGCATTTTATTCGTTGTATAAAACAGCTGTGTAAGGTCTGTTTCCCCTCGTAAAATGTGACTCCCGTGAAGGCAAGGTCCCTATTTGTTTTGCTCACCGTTGTAGTCCTAGCTCAGTGCCCGACACACAGTGGGCACTTGCTGTTTGTGGGAAGAATGACTACATGGATGAATAAACGAATGCGGAAATGAAGGCAAAACAACATTGGGTTTCAAGAAGCAGCCAAAGAAATAAAGCTGAGAAAAATAACGGAAGATTTAGCGTCTAGAATTCGTGTCACTCGGGTGTCATGAGAGCTTGTGGGATGAACTCTGGA
The DNA here is from genome assembly GCA_004027735.1 of Carollia perspicillata. NCBI lineage: Eukaryota > Metazoa > Chordata > Mammalia > Chiroptera > Phyllostomidae > Carollia > Carollia perspicillata. The sequence continues at coordinate 563 of PVKM010021219.1, forward strand.
AGGAAGCTTCTGGGAGGCAGGGATTAATGGGTCCGAATTGTGAAAACCAAGAGCACTGAGCATCCACTTGGAGAGCTACACTTTCAAAAATCACATTACTTGGACGTTTTCTTCAACAAAGCAAAATAACTTTACAAATACCTCTGTAAATGATCAGAGATCCTGAGACATTCCTAATGAGCAAGTGATAATGAAGGGGAACTAATTATCCATTCAGGATATGTAAAATGTGGATATGTCCTTTGGTGTACAATTGTTATTGTCGGATTTTAATAAATGTGTAGGAAAAAGTTGGAGAATATTCTTGAATTTACTCCTGGCTTTGTTCTTACAGTTTGCAACTCCCACCCCCCTCATCTCCAGGATCCTATCCTCCCAAACGCTTTATTCCACAAACCAAGGAGGCCTCCATGAACTTAGACCTAAGAGTTAGAATAAAACTACAATATTTTCCCAAGGAACCAAGACAAGAAAAGGTCAAGAGGTCACACTACCAAGGGAGACCCCAAGCCAAGTGGTACTCAGGCAGTTTTAGCAATCATTTCTTAAACCGGGTTTACTAGAGTACTTTACTCACAATAAAATTCACCATCTTAAATGTATAGTTGATGAGTTTTGACAAGTGTCCAGAGTTGTGAAACCACCACCACGATCAAGAAATAGAACAAATCAATCACCATAAGGAGCTCCTCCATAACTACTTATAGTCAATTCTCACTGCCCAACCCAGACCCTGGGTGACCACTGATCTGCTTCCTATTGCAATCATTTTGCCTTTCAGAGACAGTCACACAAATAGAACCTCAGTTTCCATTTCTGCAATGTTAAGGAAGTTGGAATGGCTGACCCTGGATGTTCCTTCAACTCTAGCGTTGTATTTCTTTCAGAAAGTCTCACCTATGGGAATTACGTCGGACCCAGGTTACAATTATCATCCCCAAATGGACACCTTCCTAAGCCTGACGTCTAGCCCTTTAATAGAATGTGGCACATTTCTGAGGTCTTGTGCCATCCATGAATCACCTAATTGGGGTCGGGGGGACCTCTTCGAATTAAATGGTTCTTAGCAAAATCATTTACATACAATTTGACATTGTTAATAAAACTGGATTAGGTTCTCTTCCTTCTGCGGCTGCAATGCTTCATTGCAGTCAGAGCAGGAACAGAGGACAAAGCGAACAGAAATGTGATTCCCAGCACTCTGTTGACGTGAAAGTCAACTGCGAGAACAGAGGAGGGAGGGCTACCAAGACCAAGTGGACAAAGGGGGTTGGGTGGGAGTTCAAAGGTCAGAGATGGGACATTCAAGTCCACTTTCTCTAAGTCACAAAGTGGACCAGAAGTTGACTGTCACTCTCCAGCTAATTCCTTGATAAGTATCTTTTCCTTGTTCATACCAGTCGCCTTGATGTGAGGATTACAAAAAGTAACTCTGGTTTTGTTCCAGAATTCTCTTTCAAAGTGACAGAAATCACTGGAATAGCCAGAGCCACTTGAACTGAACCTCGAGTTCAAAATTAGGCAATCGGTGATCCTCAAGGGGTTTGAATGGTCTAGCCTTACCATCGCCAGTGAACCTTTACTGAGCTCGTATCTTGCACCAGACACAGCTCTTCTTTACTCCCCTCAACAACCCAATAACCACAGCCAAGGAGTGTTATTGTTACAATTATCATCAAAGCACTACAATGCCCCTGGAGTCAGACCTCCTGGGTTCACATCCTGGCTCCACCACTTTCGAGCTCTGTGACATCAGGCAAGCGAGTGCGCTTCTTTATGCCTTGGTTTCCCCATTGATAGAGTGGGGATGGATAGAATAATACCTGTGTCAAGGGTTGTTGGGAGAATTTTCAAGTCAATAAATTTGAAGAGCTCGAAGCACAGACTGGCACACGGTGGACCGTAAATAGGAGCCGTGGTTAGTGGCTCCATGCTATGTATCAGGCTGGAGAGAGGCTAAGGAACTCGCTCAAGGTCACTCAGCTAGTCAACAGCAGACTGGGGATTCAGATTAGCCCACACTACACAGTCTCTTGCCAAGTTATCAAAAATGGATACGGCATAAAAGCGACCTTGTTGTTACTCTTGTTTTTGATATCTAAGTGAAAAGTTACAAATGCATTTGGGTTTGTGGGTACTCCAATATTGTATTTTTCTTCTCTGTTAATGATTATTATGGCTAGTAATGCTCTCCAAGTGACCTGAAACTAATGTTCAAGTTCAAATTGTGAACTGTTTCCTTAAGAAACTAGATATTGGGCACAGCTCTCTGCTGTTCTTAACTGATTACTAAAAAACAACTTTTCTAATATTCATGTTATGTCTGAGTGGATCAGTTCAGGCGGGCTTTGAGGTTCCATTGAAAGGAAACGAGAAAAAAAAAGATGCTTAACCCAGAGAAAAACTGAGGTAAAACTAACATTCTGCCAAGCGAGTGATTGATGTCAGTGCGAAGTGTAAGACAGCAAAACAAAGTGAGGTCACTGCTTCCACCAGCCCTGAAGGAAAATGAAGGGAAATTGATGCAGTCAAGGAGGAAAGCAAATTTGCTGGAGCAGGGGGAAGAGCTGAGTCGCTCCTGGTATTGCAGAATCTTAAATGAAGCAAATAAACAATGATCACCCACCCACCCACCCCCAAAATTATATTTCCCTCCCAGGTAATTATTCCTCTGTATCTCTGTTTCCTGGCAAGTGAAACAAGAACCTGAAATGCCCTCTGGGGATATCTCTGTTTCATTTTTTTTTAATCTACAGAAGGGATCTGCTTAAAATTGTTCTGTAACAGAACCCTTGTAGCCTGAAATTTGGGGTGTGGGTTTGTATGGCTTCACTTTCCCTTTCAAAGCCCTCTGCAGGACTTGCCATTGCCTCCCCCTTTGGTTACACTTGCATCTCCTTCCCTGGGGTACTCAGAGTACAAATTGGCGCAGCAGGGTTGGGCCCCACGGTTAATGCCGCCCAGGTCTGGCTACACTCATTCTGGACTTAGTAGGACAGAAGTCAGAATTCAGGGGTCACCTCTTCCCAGGAGTACTTTCTTATGAACTTCATCTCACTCCCAGTCTGTGTCATACACTGTGACGCACACTTTCTTCCTCATCACTGCACCCCACACTCAGTGAGGGGGACCGTAACGCTGGGGTGAACTGTTCCATGAACAGGTAGGTGTGGTCACACATCTCTCATTTTTGCAATTAATAGTTTCATTCTTCACCTGCATTATTAGCAAGAAATTCTGTGTGTATGTCTTCCTTAATATGTAGCCCCTGAGGGTTTACCCTGTCAATGATGATCTGTCTCCATGGAGATAGCTCAAGTCTGTTCAAGCCATCACTGTTAGGGCTTCTTGTTGACACAAAGTGTCACTGTTGGAAACCAGACCCATGCCGTCCCAGGCTTGCCCACTGCCACTGGGATTCCTTCCTGGGGTACACATTCCTACATAGGCTGCCATGGTTCTCTGAGGGAGGAGAAACCCCCCTCTCTCTCTGCTGAACCCGGCCGAAGGTCCTCTGTGGGACTTCAAAGTTGCAGCCCTTACTGTCAGTTCTGTCAATACCCACACAGAGAAGCAACCAGTGCAAAACGAAATCAGGACTGAGATAATTTCCCTGCACCCAGGGCGGGCACTGCAAAGTTACCCGGGGAAGTCATGAATTGAAGGAGGGGTAAAGCATTAGGACCGAATAATGCAGTCTTCCACGGTGTAAGGCTGAACCGTCATTCATCATCACGTGTTACCAGGCAGAAGAGGGAGCTCTAGATAGCCACATGGGATTCCTGTGGTTTGGTCAGTCTAGCCCTGTATATTAATATGAATTTGCATAAAACTTTAAATACTAAAAAAAAACCATGACCTTTTCCATTTTTACATTCTACTTACTTCTTTAAAAAAAAGATTTGAAACCACAGGGGGAAAAATCACAAGTGCAATCAAAATTAAAACAAGAATGAAGTAACAATGGCAAGTAAGGAAACAGTTGCTTAAAAAACCCTAGGCAAGGAAGGTCCTGCAAATGAACTCCATCTCAGCTGTCAGCTTCCTGGCAGCCAAGGCAAAGAGGGAAACTCAATGGCTTACATGTTTCCCATTGTCTAATAGACATAAAAACATGCCACTTCGTGATGACAGGCAAATATTTTCCGACTTCTAAGAGCTAAGAATGTAAATGCAGTAATGATAATTTAATCCATTAAAATAAATATTTAAAATATTTTAAATAAAGCCCATGAGGTTTTTAGACAAGGTGGTTTGTTAGTGCATTAGCTTTGGGTTAATGCAATTGGATTCAGCATAATGTGCTATCTATTTCAAGAGACATTCTCAAAAATTAAATGCAGCCCTGGCTGGTGTAGCTCAGTGGATTGAGCGCGGGCCTGCAAACCACACAGCTGAGGTTCAATTCCCAGTCAGGGCACATGCCTGGGTTGCAGGCCAGTTCCCAGCAGGGGATGCACGAGAGGCAGCCATACATTGATATCTCTCCCTCCCTCTTTCCCTTCCCCACTAAAGATAAATAAATAAAATCTTTTAAAAAATTAAATGTGAACCCTCAAAGCAAATGCTATACTCAATTCTTATCAGGTACTTGCTTCATTCCTAATAGGCTCTTACTTCAGAAGGTAAGGAAGTTTTATTGGTTCTTAAATAGTCTACTTAAGAATATGGATGTTTATGCAGCATCATTACCAATTCAGATGGCTGATATTTATCTAAACCTCTATAAATATCCCTCTGTATTTTGATTTAAGATAAGAAATAACTGGGCCTTTCTCAACTGTCATTTTCTAGGGACAAAATGCCAACAAACTTTTCTCCACGTGTAAAGTCCAACATTAGAACAATTGTCTTCGGTTTCTCAGAATAAATGTCCTGCCACCCAAAATGTTCATGAAAGTCACATTGCAGCTCACTCTGGAAAAGTAGAGACTGCCTTAAAGATTTACTTAAGACTTACATTAAAAATCCAAGCTGATTCTTCTACCCCTTGACAACATGCAAACTTCCTTAGACAAATTAAATTGCACCTAACTAAATTATATAAATTAGATACTTCAATAATAATGGATAACATTAATTGAACACTTAGTATGTCCCAGGCACAGTGCCAAATACTTCACTTACATATTCTCATTCAATTTCACTACAATCCTAGGAGGTATTATCATCTCCATTTTACACACGAGGACACTGGGCATCAGAAAAGCTAGGTAGGTAGCTTGTCTATTGTGTAGGTGCAAAGTGGCAAGGTTAGGACTCAAGCTCAAGTCCGTCTGATTGCAGAGCTTAAACCCTTAACCATTACATTAGTTCCCCGATCCTCTTTCATCCCTTCTGATCCAGTCGGAGATAGCTTAGGGGAAGTCAGCAAGGGATAAAGCTCATAAAGAGTAGAACGAAACATCCTACTTAACCATTTCCTTTGTCTTATTGAAAAAAGAGCGTCCCAGAGACCAGCCCTGAAGGAGACCCCAATAACACCCCCACCACACAGGAGCTCTGGAGTCAGGGCACTTTTCAAGTTGAGTCTAGACCTGATGCTTAGAAATATTTATGGTTTATGAGTTGGACCAAACAAATGGTTTGGGAATGTAATGTGGTTAGAGGATTCAATTACAGAATACTGAAAAGGTCAAATTCTTGGGGAGAGGTTTGCTAAGATAATTGGATAATGACATTTCACATAAAACAGAGGAAATCTGAAGATGAAAAGGTATATGTGATAGATTGAGTGACTAGCTGCACAAAATAATCATCTCCTCCGTTGGTTATTGGAGACTGCAGTTCCCTTTTCATTTCTGGTCACAGGATTTCAAGGTTTCAAATTCTACTATCTCAAAAGGCCACCAACCTCTCTTGATGTCATGTACCCAAAAAAGACTCCAGAGGAAGGAGGGGCTGAAATTGATTTGTTAGGTGCTTTTTGAGATCAAGTCTGGTTTATTCATTGTCGTAAGTTAACCCAAAATGGTAACAAGGCTGTAGATTCTGTTATACTGTTGACACGGATGCTACCACAGCTTCTCCAGGTCCAGACTTCATTGTTGAGAAGAGATAAAGGAATCTGCATGTGTATGTTCTCAGGTTCTTCTGATGGCACCATTCAAAACCTGACCTTTCAGCTACGTGCTGCTTGCTGGGAGCTCAGTCATTTTTATCCTCAGGATGAGTGAACAGTCATGGCAAAGATGTTGCCAGCCTAGTTTTGATTTGGTGGGAGGGAGAGTATAGAAAGAGAGGTGCTGCGCCCATGTACATAATTAATTTTAAACTCACAGATCTGTACTGCCAATCCATTCCACAGGGGAGGCAAACAAAGGAAAAGGTAGTAAGTGTGCATTCAGCTGGCCTGCGGGAGAGCACATGAACCCGACCCGAACTAGATTAGAAGGGAGGGAAAGAGGGTTAACTTGCTCAGGTAATCCAAGCTGCGAAGACAGACACAGAGCAGCCTTTACAGCTGGCCCTTCCAAAGCCCTCCAGCTCTTGCTACTGCTTCTCTCCAGAAGTCGGTTCCATTCTCATCTCCTACATGTCCATGCCTTCCACCAGCCTGGAACAGCGGCTGCAAATGGATCCCGGACCCCAATCTCCAGCTTCCATAGTATGGAAGGTCATTTGTAACTATTGCTACAGAGATTCCTTCCATCATTCTATACAAGACCCTTTGCAATATGATTTTGTTGTTCCTTTCTCTAAGAGGTAGGATATGTTTCCCTCTGTCTGAAATCTGGACAAGCCCTGTGATTTACTTTGACCAAAATATAGCAGAAGGAATGTTGTTTGACATCAAACCTTTGGCATCAAGAGCTTTCTTTTTTTGCCCTCAGAGAGCACTCCCACTGTTGCAAAAAGAAGAAATCCAGGATGGACTTACATGGAGAGAGAGGCCTGAGCAATGGCCAACATCCAGCCCTTAAATACTTTGTGAGGACATCATGGACCCTCCGGCCCCACTCAAGCCATCAACTGACTTCAGCAACACCAGGGAATCCATTTGAGACCAGCACAAGAACTATGCAGGCAACCCACGGAATCATGAAAATGATGTCATTCTATATCAAATCACTAAGTGTAGGGGTGATTTGTTACACAGCAGTAGATAACTGGTACAGGAGGAAAGCCAATCTTTAGACCAATCACTATGCCCAGAGAGGGAAGATTACCTCTCAAGATATCAGGTCCTATTGGACTACATGTCAGAGTAAGGAACAAAGAAAAGCAATTACCCCAACAGAAGGGCCTGGGAGGACACACAAAGGCCTACTACCATGCAGTGGTATGCTCCCCTCCAGCCCAGGGCCTGCATGTTAATGGACAGGATCTATCAGCCTGACGTCTTCGTAGAGCCATCACCCGTTGTCATACTGAGGACGAAGCAAAGGGGGAGAAGGCACAATAATAAATCACAGAATGGGGAGCTCCATTCGATTGAGGTACAAGAGTGCTGCTGCATTTGAAAAAAGTTCTATCGATTTAGACTGAAAATTGATATAATTTTCAGTAGGAGGCACGAAGGAAAACGCCATTCTAAGGTACTGCCTGGTGTCCCCCCCAACAAACGACCAGAGGCAGGGCAAACACCCACAGGCCCAATGTCTTCCCTGGAACAAGCCCCTTCCTTTTTTCCCTCCAAGAACATGAGGCTTTGAGAATTTGTACTTTCGAATATACTGCAATTATTAATTAACAATTTATATCCTGGAATTTTCTACATCAGAGGCATGTCTGACTACAAATTAAGCAATCTGATCAGCATGAGATAAAGTGTCACCACACTGAGTTGCTATAATTTCAGCCAAAAGCAAAGAAACAATTTAGTCTGCATATTTATCCACATTTAGATTTCATGGACTATTTCTGATAAACTTCTTTAAAATATTGAAAACAGTGGAAGGATTCTCGTTAATACATTTTATGATTTATAAGGGCCCAAACCATTAAAAAGAAACAAGAAAAATAATAAAAAATATGCAATACTTTTTGATTATCAAAAATTCATAAGTATTCAACTTATTTTACTTCTTTTTTAAAAGATTTTATTTATTTTTCTTTAGTAGGGAAGGGAAGGAGAGAGGGAGAGAAATATCAATGTATGGTTGCCTCTCGTGCATCCCCTGCTAGGAACTGGCCTGCAACCCAGGCATGTGCCCTGACTGGGAATCAAACCTCAATCCTTTGAGTCGCAGGCCTGCACTCAATCCACTGAGCTACACCAGCCAGGGCTCAACTTATTTTACTTCTAAAAGCAAGATGCGTCCTCGACCACATTTAAAGTGATGGTATACTTTGTAATTGATAGCTCCTTAGAACTGAAGAAATACTGAACGTCACTTCTTTTTAAATGCCAATATAAAGTTGCCAACCCTCTTTTCTTTTCTTAAAATTTTTTCGATTGATTTGAGAGAGAAACATTGATTTGCTGTTCCACCCATTCATGCAATCATTGGTTTCTTCTTGCCTGTGCCCCAACCAGGGATCAAACCTGCAACCTTGGCATATCTGGACAATGCTTTAACCGACTGAGCAACCTGGCCAGGGTTCCAACTCTCTTTTCTTAAGAGAAACTATCCTTTTTCTGAATCTCTACCCTTTCTAAGCTTTTAAATGTTGAAATGCCCTTTCCTTTAAAAAATGCTGGTGACAGTTCCCGGTTGCTTTGTTAAAAAAAAAAATCTTACTAACAAAATTAAAAGTTGTCAACTCAGCCAGACCCCAGTATTTTTTGAATTAGACTGAAATCAAAACATCTGAGAGCCACTGACCTGGATGCTCTTTTTCTTCCAAACTTAATTTTATGTTATGTTCTTTCTGTCATCAGATCCTGTATTTGGTGAGTCTTCTCAAGTTTTCACTTCCATTCATCTGCTTTGATAAAATGTTTCTCGTTTTTAACCAAAGTGATTAATCCCAGAAGGTTCACCATGCTTTTTACTGTCCTTACAAAGTACAATGATTCAACAGAGCCCACTCAGAACCTGAGAAGCCCAGGACCACAGACAGGGCAACAAATCCCTCTCTCTTCCATTCACTCACCGTCACAGGTATATGGGAACGTCCTAATAGTCTTCACAACTTAGTAGCTCCTCCCAAGATGCCGTAAATGTATTAGTTTGAGTCTCAACAAAGTCTTTTACAAAACCTGTCATCCGGGACAAGTCTCCCAGCCTCATCTGTAAAGCTGAGATAACATGAGGCCATTGTGACTAAAATGCTTAAAAGGGTTTGCTCGGCCCCTAGTGATCTCTCAAATGGTCTACAGAGACAAATTAAGTCCTGAGACTGTTTTATTGGTAAGTTTCAAATGCCCGTGACTGATGAAGCCACTGATTGTACACGTCAAAGGAACCACGAATGCTTGTTGTCTTGCCTTGATCTCTCAGGACGACTGTCTGACTCACTGCTGGTAGGAAGCCCTTCTCACCTTGGGGGGTGTGCACTGACAATGGGGTAGCACAGGCCCCGGCCAGGTGGCTCAGTTGGTTGGAGTGTCATCCCATACGCTGAAAGGTTGCAGGGTCCATTCCTGGTCAGGGCATATGCCTCAGCTGCAAATTCCATCCAGGGTGGGAGCACATATGAGAGGCAGCCTATTGATGTTTCTCTCTCACCTCTCTGTTTCACTCTCTCTACCTCTCTCTCTAACATCAATAAACATGTCCTTGGGGGAGGATTGAAAAATAAAATAATAATGGGGTAGCACAGGGCTATTCTCAGTAGTAGTCATTACGGCTGAGACTTCGTCCAGGAGCAAACCCAGAGCACTTACTATCCTGCTTCTTCCACCAGGCATTTTTATGTGCGGACGCAAGACAAGTGTGCTTGCAAAACTTGGAGCAGGAACAAAGAAACAAGTTTGCAGAGTAGCCATTTATAGCAGAAATTACGGCAACAAGGGGACCATTGGGCAAGACAGCAAGTACACGACAGCCCGGGTGGAATGGCCATTAATGGGTAATCATCTCTCAGTTCTCAAGCCAGATTCGGGCAGCACGAGATGACCCCTGCTCCCCACATTCCCCCTGCGCAGTGTGCACCCCCGGCTCTCTCTACCGGAACCGCCACGGTGGCAGCCAAAAGCAATGCAGGCGCATCCATTGCCTGCCATTTCTGCTTTTGTGACAACCTTATGATCCTTTCAAACCTCATTTCAGGGATCCTAGGTTTTCCTTTGCTGCTACTTCAGACATAGATGCAGCCACTGAGCAGAACTTAAATCAAATACTTGGCCCAATCAAAAGAACTTATATGTATGACCCATGGACATGAACTAAGGAAGGGGGATGCTGATGGGCGGGTGGGTGCAAGGCAGAGGGAAATAAAGGGGAGAAAAAATGGGACAACTGTAATAGCATAATCAATAAAGTATACTTTAAAAATTAAAAAAAAACAAATACTTGTCCCAAGGACGTCTCAGGTTCCTCTCAAGTTTCTAAACAGAGATAGGTTGCCCCCCATGAGGGACTTTCGGAGACTGGTGAGGACTAAGCCACACCTATTTGATTTTTTTGTTGTGTTTGCAGTCGCCAGAATGTTGAAAATGAAGAATGCTGTACCACTGTTACAAAAGTATGACACATTTTAAATGCTTACATTTCAAAAATTATTACCAGATAAAGGGACACAATTTTAATATATGATGCATGTCTTCTTTCAGTCTTACCAACTAGCTCAAGGATGGCATGCAGAAACGTGTGGCAATGACATCAGAGTCTAAACTCAGGGCCCTTGACGAGGGGGAGGCCCTCCTCACCCCGATCTGGAGATTTGTTCAGTCTCATCTGGGAGGGGATCACTGGGGTGTGCACTATTAAGACGTGTCCATCTCCTCAGTCAGATGTGTTAACTTCCCTCTCTGAGCCTGTCTTATCACCCCCAGGGCCCCTTTCCTGTGTCCACTCACTGGCTTAAGGAAGCAGAGCTTCCAAATGGACATCCTCCATCCCACACCTGTACTCACCTTTCCTTGCTCTGCGGAACATGTTGTCCCAGAGAGAGCAGTGGTCCCCAGTCATCCCATTCACTTCAGAGCTGCAACAATGGCAAAGGAGTCTCCCACTGGCCCCTGCTCCAGCTGGCTTGCTCTGTTAAGACTGAAGGCCATGCGTAAAGAATGACAGGTAATGCTCTTGAACGTATTCATTCATTCAGCAAATGCTGATTGAGATGCTGCTGTATGCTAAGTACTGGGCAAGCAACCAGCAAAGTGTGTTGAATTAGCAAATGGCTGAGTGAGGTACCATCCTCTCCTGATGAGTTATGGAATGTGACACCGTTTTGTAAATCTTATTCCCTTAGCTCTCCTTTGATTTCAATTGGCCTTTGCAACACATCCGTAAATGGAGGATTATGACAGACAAGAGAGCAAACCAGCCTCAGAGGATTAAAAACTCTTTCCATCATGCAACTAATAATTTAACTAGGGTTCAGATCACTTCTCTCTTAGTCAAGGCAGAGCCTGGCACAGTTTGTCACAGAGTAAAACCCTCTCGGTTGCAGCCCAGTCAGCTGAACAGAACCAACTCCATGCACCTTTGTCAAATCAAACATCTGCTCCAAGACAAACTATCTCATCAAATAATTCAAGGATCAATGCCTGCTCTGAAAGCTGGAAAACAAATACATCTTTTCCAAAGAATGTATAGAACTTGCAGCAACAGGGAAAAGTCTAGCATACCCAGATCTTCTGCATAGGTGGGTGCTCATTATCAACTCCAGTATGCTGACATGCCCTCATTTCACACACCGAGGAATTCAAAAGAGGACAGTTTCACACCTGGGAACCTTGGACTCTCAACATTGGTACTAAAAGTCATTACACTTTTGAAAAATACTGAAGCCACCGTTTAAAAAAAAATTGAAGCTATACAATATGAAGTGTCATACAAACAAATGTTCCAGATTTCTAATAAGGAAGGTCTTGGCTTATTGTCCCCATGAACTTCTTTGTGTTTTAGATCAAAGCTTTTGCTGAAACCACTTAATGCCCTAACAATATCTTAGTGTCATGCTTTTCTACCATAAACTGTCCCTCCCACCCAGACAACAAAGGATTTTCTGCTAAGACCACATTCACCCAAAGATCCACACTCCTCCTCCCCTGCATCCCACTAAACCTGAAGTAGAAGGCAGCAGTGGGCCTCCACGGTCTTTGCCATAGGATGACTCTACACTCTTGGTAATTGGCAGATCCCTGTAGATGGCCAAGTCTCTTTATCTGTCCTTGAGCCAAGCAAGGAGCTATATTCTAACATCCTCCAAGAATCCCTTTGATCCAGACTTCTTATCCCTAAGTAAAACCATTTGGGCTCTTTGCCATATGACATGTTTTGGGAATGAGGAGCCAAAAATTAAATAACACAGCATTTACTTCAGTTAGCTGTTGCTACATGATAAACCACATCCAAATCTAGCAGCGTACAATAGTAATTGTACGATGCACACAGATTCTATGAGTCAGGAGTCTGAAGAAGACTCAGAGGGTAAAGCTCTTCTTAGCTGCATGATAGCCGGGCCCTTAGTCTGAGTGACTCTAATGGACAGAAGAGTCTGCAAGAGCTAGGGCACAGCAGTTGGACTGGGAGGATCCTCCTCCCTGATGGCTTTTTGAATCATATGTCTGGAGCCTGGGCTAGAATAGTGGAAGGGCCAGATCAGCTGGAACTGTTGACCAGATCACCTACAGGTGGCCTTGCCAGCATGGCCAGACATCTCAGGGTAGTTGGTAGTTTAACATGGAAGCTGAGGGCTCCAAGAGCAAATGTTCTCAGTGGTACAAGGAGGAAATTGTCTGGATGCCTATAATCTTGCCACTGAAGCCATTACTTCTGCTATACTCTATCTAATAAAGTTGTCACAAGCCCACCCACACTCAGAGGAAGGGACAAAGATATCACCTCTTGATGAAAAGAAAGACAAAGTATTCACAACATATTTAATCTGCAGCCACAAATCATTTACATCCTTCCCCTAGGCAAAATATACTCAGCTCTCTTCCAAGGCCCCTAAGAGTTTCATCCCAACATAGCATCAGGCCCAGGCTCAAGGTTCTGAATATCATCTTCTAAATCAGGGACATGCGCAAATTAAGCTCTTGAAGGCTATTGCCTTAGCTATAGCTTCTCTTGATCTGAAAATCCATTAACCAAATAAACTAGTTATGTGCACCTCTGCCCCAAAACACAAGCAGACACACACACGATCATGAAGCAGGCATGAGAAAATGAACACGGACACTCCCATTCAAGGAAGAGGAAAGCTGGAAGCACATAGCAGGCAATGTTCCACAGCAACTCTACCATCCACAGGGCACACGTTCCCAGTTCCTTTTCTAGGGCCCCTCTCTGCTCTTTGGGAGTGACCTTCCAGAGCTCTTGGCTCTGCCCTCTGAGTCATCCTTGTCCATTCAAGTCCCCCTTGTCTGTAGCTGAGTAGTTTCTCACCTGCCTCCTGCCCATGGAACCGTGGGGAGTCCAAAGGCTTTTTTTCACTTTGTACTTTCTCTTCCCTTTTTAGTCCAATCTGCCATAATTTCTTTAAAAATGCTGTGGGTCTCTTATGGCCAATTTAAAATCTACTCTGTTAGACAGAAACTAGTTCTACACATCTCTTCAAGATAAACTTTTTCTTTCCTGGGCTTCATATGAAGCCACGGTGGGACAAAAACCTAGCTTTCTTAGAATCTGTGAGACACATTCTTAATATTGTTAGAAGAATTTTGTCTATTGGAAAGTGTTAATGAGGCATCATCTCAGCCATTCTGAAGTATTACCCAAAAAAGGAGGGTTTTACAGTCACACTCTTGGCTTCATCTTTACCCTGAGACCACATTTTCCTGACAGTGCCTTGGATTTAATTTTTCCCCTTGGGCTCTTTGTTAGTTTGAGAACTTTTTTTCCGGCTGGAAAGACTGTCTATTGGGGCCTTTATGTTTGCTCCAAATTCCATTCAAAAACTGAATAGTTCATTCTTTAATTTATCTTTCTCCAGTGACATTTGTTCAGAAGCATAAAGAAAATTCCAAGTGATACTTCTAACCCTATGCCTGGAATTCTCCTTAGTCATATTATTGAGTCCATTCAGTACATTCTGGATTTCTACATTAGCACAGGTCAGGGTATTGACCAACTTTCCAACATTACAAAACAAGCTCCCCTTTGCTTCAGCTTCCAGTGACATTGTCCTTACTTCCCTTCTAGTCCTCACAATAGCCTTCTCAAAGTCAAGGTTCTGCACACAGCCTCCTCAAGAATATTCCAGTGCTCACCTGTCATCTAGTGCCAAAGCCAATGTTATATGTTTTAGGTTTCTGCTTTGTTTTGTTTTCTAGATATCACCTTGTATTCTAATTATCTACTGTTATGTAACAAACCAGCTCAAACTTAATAGTATAAAACAAAACTAATTTTTCAATCTTAGGGATGCTGTGGGTAGGAATTGGGAAGTGGCACAGCAGGATTGGGCCTTCTCTGGTCCACTACGTCTGAATTCTTAGCTGAGATGATTTGTAGAACTGGTGGAGGCTCAGCAGCTGGATGTTAGTATACCTGGGTTTAGAGGACTCAATTTCAAGAGTGCTTCTTCATCCATGGGACTAGAACTTGGAATGGTGGACTGCTTATTAAAAAAACTATCCATAGCCTCTCTAGCACAACATTCTCGGGGCTGGGATGTTTCCATGGCAGCCCAAGACTCCAAGAACAAGTGTCCCAGAAGCCTGAAGACTTTCATGACATAGTCTCAGAAGTCATATAGCTGCACTTCCGATGTACTCCATTGTCAAAGCAGGCGTGAGCACGCCCAGACGGGAGAAGAATGGACACAGACCCTTCCTCTTAATGACAGATGTGTCAAAGAATCCGTGGCCATGGTTTAAAACTTCCAACGGTTTTTATTGCCAAATGCATAGTTAAAAATAAAGATGGAGAAGCCGGAATAAGGTGGCTTCACGGATAGTTTAATGATAGCTGAAAATTCATTGCCATCCATCTGAAGAGATATGATACCAAATCCAAGGAATCTCAAGGGCTAAAATAAATCTTCACCTTGCAGAGGCAGAAATCAAAAAGAAACCTGAACAGGAAGAAAATCACAAAGGGATGATGGATTTTCCCCAAGAAATTACAAGTACCTCTTGTCAAAAGATGTGCCACCCAAAGAGAGAGGGCAGTGAAGCTTACCGAGAACAGGAGGACAGGAGGCAGGGAAATCGTGCAAGTATTCATATGCCATGAACCTCCATTTTTAAAGAGAAAAAGTCACAGCAAAGTCTTCTTGAGGGTTTTGTTGGTTTTATGTTTTATTTTGTGGATGGTGTCATCACAGAAGACTCAAGACACAAGTAAGAAAATGTTCGCTTAGACTTCAGTGATTAATTGAAACCTGGGAAGAACCTTCTTACGGGGAAGGGTGATGGAGAGCAGTTGGGACATCGGCCCAGCTCAGGCAGGGTGATGCTGTGTAAAAGTGCTACACTGGATGTTGGGGGACCAGGGTCCTAATCCTGATGTAGAGGATGACACTGGAGCCTAGAAAGAGGAAGTGATTAGCCTAAGGTGATTCCAGGAATCAGAATTTCTCAAACTAAGGACTCTCGAAATGGCAGTATTCTGTGGGTATATAGAGGTATTCCACCATTAAAATCAGACAATGACAGTCTTTCAAGTCATACAAGATTAAGTTAATGTATGGTAGTTTCTCAACTTTAAAGCTATATCCTATAAATTTTTATTAAGCCATGAGTACATTTTACTATTTTTCTCTAAGATGCCTGGTTTATTAAACTCGATATATCACAAAATAATATATTTCATGATGCTCCCCAAAGCACCACAAATTTCAGATACTTCACTGCTGGACAAGCTTAAGAATAATCTCAGCACTGATATTATACATTCGAGAGTGAGACATATTCTCTTTCCTTTATTATTCTAGAAGTGTGATGTGGCACTAGCAAGAGAATAATAAAAGTACTTTAGGTAAAGGCAGAAGACTGGTTTGGGTGACCTTTCAGGAAGCATTTTACGTATCTGTTTTACATAAAAGTATTCATTTAGTACATCTAACTGTCAACATCCATTCTTCCATATGCCAAAACCAATAGAAAGAAAGAAAGAAAGAAAGAAAGAAAGAAAGAAAGAAAGAAAGAAAGAAAGAAAGAAAGAAAGAAAGAAAATCCCCATTCAGACTGCTGAATAACATAGCCTAGGTGACTTAAAAACAAATGGTTTCTTCTCACAGTTCTGGAAGCTAGGAAGTCCAAGGGCAAGGCTCTGGCAGATTTGGTCCAGTGAGGGCCCACTTCCCCGTTCACAGATGGCTGTGTTATCTTGCTGTCATGGCAGAGGGGTGACAGAACTCTCTGGGGTCTCTATTATAAAAACACTCATTTCATTTATGAGGGCTTCACCCCCACGACCAAAACACTCCCCAAATATATCACATTACAAGTTAAGATTTCAACATGTGAATTTTGGAGGGACAGAAAATTTTAGGCATATATATAATAACTTCATACTTTAAACAAAATGCTAATAGGTTTCTTACCAGCAGACAGACAGAATATTGGGGCACAATTCTCCATAAGTCAATGGGTCTCTCACATTTTTGAGTGTCTTGTGGATAGAGATGTTGACAGTCTTTGTCCTGGATTACCTTTCCAAGTATTTTTGTATAGTGAACACCCTAGAGATAGTGTCTTCCCCTGCAAAGCAGAGGGTAGGTTTGCTTACTGTCCAGTAAAGTAAAGATTCAGGTTCCCTAAATGTGGGGCTCCTTTTTTCTGTAACACACTACACTATAAGTGCAGCTATCATCTGGCTTTCTTCACAAGGACCTGTGGAAA
Organism: Carollia perspicillata; assembly: GCA_004027735.1. Classification (NCBI taxonomy): domain Eukaryota; kingdom Metazoa; phylum Chordata; class Mammalia; order Chiroptera; family Phyllostomidae; genus Carollia; species Carollia perspicillata. Next base: position 17,409 of record PVKM010021219.1, read on the forward strand.
CTGGGGCCTGGGAAACTGATGAAAATGCTGATACTTGGGCTACTGTTATTGTTGTAAGTAATAAACTGTCCTTTATTTCTGACCCGGGAGTGTCATATCTTCTGCCAGCCTCTATGAAACTGTTGGGAGACTAACTTTTTATCTTGCAAATAGAGTGACATTTCAGACCCTGCACAGTTCTCAGCACAGAATGCCCACCTACCAGAATTTGCTGCCAAGGAAAAGTGCTTTGTTGAACATTCAGGGCAAAAGCACTCACTTTCTTATGGATGTTCTGTACATTTCTGCTTAGGGCTTTAGCTTCTCAAAGGTATTGAGCAATTCTTTCATCTTAAGAAAGATACAAGTTACATGTAAAGTCACAGTCACTGCAGCATTGTTTATAAATGCAAAAACCGAGAAACAGCTGAATTTCCCAATAACAGGATATTGGCAAAATTGTAGTGCAGCCATACAATAAGGGCTGTGTATCGAACGTGATCTACATCCATAGATGTTTGTCTGATTGTATGGTACAAAGGTCATAGCATGTCAGGTAGAAAAATGCAGCTTCTGAAAAAGAAGTAGCCCCATTTTAGTACCAGGAGGCATGTCTTTATGCGTAATAAATATCCAGAATGATATATGCTAAGATATTAATGGCAGATATTCTGGATGGAGAAAATTCAGAGCTTTTTCCCCCTCTGGTTTCACTGTATTTTCTCATTATTCTTCAACAAACATGGATTTCTTGTTGTTCACAGATGGATAAAAATAACCTGATCGATAGCTCTCTCCCCTTACCTCTGTTTTAAAAATGTTTTAAGCCCCAGAGGGAATGGTAGGAGGGGAAACACGGGTGGTAGTAATGAGGAGACCACTGTGGGTGAACATGAGGGGCCCAGGCTCTCAGAATGGGGGGTCTGTGGTCTGGTGTGAAGCACAAAGCTCTCCAGACACAGTCTGCTGGGTCTTCTCTGATTTTTTGACTGTTGTGCTCTAAGCAACCTGGCTTTTACAATCCATGCACTATCTTGCTCTGGCTTTATTGGAATAACACTTCAAGATTTCCAAGGCTTTAATGTGCTCAAAAGGCAGATCTATAGATATGTCAAGCAATAGCCCTGCTTCCCTTATCCTCAGCAAAAATAGCTGTGCTATCCCGACTCCAAAACCAGCTCTCTGCTAGCTGGCTTCTCCTACACACAAAGATTATTACTAGTATGTTGCTTTCTGACCCAAAATATGAAATTTATTTCTGCTTTGGTCAAAAGTCTCTAAATTGCTCCTCTGATATGATTGGCTCTTGGCTAATACAAAGATCAAGCCCTCCCAAGATAGCAGTATGTAGGGTCTTTGGTTGCATGGTTCCTAACACTGAGGTACAAGATATACTAAATTTTGAGTTCTGACACTTGGGTTTCAAATCTGACTCTGTCATTTACTGGCTATTGGTTGTAGAATAAATCAGTAAACTATTTGATCTCCTCCTCTGTAAAGCAGGGACACCACTGTCTACTTCATAAGTAAATGGGGACTATGAACTCAGTGGCCCAGAAACCAAGGAAACCCTAAATGTACTCTAGGGACATTTCAAGCCCTTTGAAGACATACGAACCTTCACTTCTGAAAGAGTCATCCCAACCTGGCATCAAAACTACTAAATCATAGCTACATCCTATAATAAACATAAATATACAGGGTCCAGCAGAAGTTACACCTGCTTGAGTGTGGTTGGTAGGGTAATAATGTGGATGTAATAATTTATAGTTTTAATTTGAACATTTCACCTAAAATGTCGTATGGTGTGCTTGAATGCGATAGTGCTATGTTACAGAACTACATGCTTATGATTTTGTAATTAAAAATTTTGTAATAAAAGTGGGCATTATTTATGCCGGACCCTGTACATGTGAGCATAAATAAGTATTCAAATATAAAAATATTTTAAAGGAGATTTTTATAACTTTGCCTTTGAAATCTGGTTACAAGTCATTGACCATGGACTGTGTCTTCTTAACGATTGTTGTGCATATATAGGCATTCTGGTGAAGAAAAAAATATAGCCTACAAATTGTTCACAAATGTAATGAAATTTTTATGAATATTAAATTTAATAATGAATACAGCTGGCACGTTATGTTTGATAAGCAACTGTGATTGTAGAGTTTTCTCTTTCTATGTTGGAGCCAACACCAGATCTCCAGATTCAAACACTTCCGTTGGCCTCAGAAAAGCTGTTAGGCCTGCAGACACCGCGCCTAGAATGCCCAAGAAATAAATAACTGGGCTCCTCAAGAGTACCCCCGAGGTGTGGTAGAGCCACGCCCCACCAGGGAGGCTGATTCAAACGCAGAGTCTCAGGCCTCACCCTATGCAAGCAAATTAGAATTTCTGGAGTCCACATTTTTAATAAGCTCTCCAGCGAGTTATTTGCATGCCAACATTTGAGAAGCAGTGAGCTGGGCCCAGGCCCAGGGAAGGTAAGAACGGCCGGAAAAAGCAGATGGGAAGCTTGGTTGCCAACCTGGCCGCACTTAACAACACTTCCTCAGGCTGTCAGCAGGACAGAGCAACCTGCAAGTTCAGGAAAAGCAGGCAGCAGCGTACATGCCTCACTGGAACCTGAATTCCATTTTTATAGAAATAGCATAAGTGATCTGTATGCTGCATTCAGCCCCCAGATGTTGAGTCAAGCTCCCTTTTCCAACTGGGAATGAATAATTTATAGTCCCATTGTGTTAAATCCAAAATAATAAGGCTGTCGGTTGAAGCAGTGCCGAGTCCACAGTTGGAGGACATACTCATAAATCCTTAAGCACTTTTCTAACTAGTTGAAAAAAAAATTATGAAGTGGCTTTGGAAAAAAAGGGAGAGAGAGAGACACTGAGCTGGAGTTCTGCAAGCCCACGATCCCGAGCGTGCCTGCCCCAGAAAGTACAGATTCCTGGGTCCCGCCTCCAAGCTTTCAAACCCAGTTGTTAGCAGGTGGAGCCCAGAAAACTGAATTTTTTAAATAAGGGCTAGGTGATTCTTCTGCTTCATATGGTCTGGCAGCTTCACCTTCTGATTGGCTGGGGCCAAGATTTGAGCTGACCCCCGGGGTCTGGTCTCCCCCCCCCCACCCTGCCCCGGAGTTCGCTCTGTCTCTTGAGTAGAGCTGCGGCCTCCACAGGAGGTCAAACCTAATGCTGGAGGCAAGTGTCACTCCTCGCTTCCCAGAAAACTCTAAAGATATAAAAACTGCCGGCTAATCTCCCAGAAACCAGAAAGTGTGCCCAAGTATCCTCTGGAGAATCCCTCCCTGTTCCCAGGAGCCATTCCTCGGGTCTTCTCAAAGACAGAGGCCGCTCCACGGACCGCCTGGGGGCTTCGGATGCTCCCTTGAAAGCGGGAAGGCCCCAGTGGGGGAGGGGCAGCACTGTCCCCCAGCTCTCTCATTTCAGACCCATTTGTTCGTCTTGGACAGCAGAGATTTTGGTCTCTAACTGAGTCAATTTCACCTCATTGGATGGGGTCACCTCACAACAAAGTGAAGCAATTTTCACCTCATCAGTCAAGGTGGGGACTCCTGAAAGGTGACTGGACACAAAACTACCTCGAGGACTTACGCCTGCTCAGGAGGAAGCTGAATAGACCCAGATAAATTACTTACTTAAAAAAATATCTTTGCCACACTTATGGGTTTGGTACTCTGGGAACAAACAGCAATTGGTTTTTGCAGAAAGAGGGTTTTACCGCACATTCTAGAAGACATTCATTCATTGAGCCACTTAGCATTTTCTCTTCACTCGTCAAGGTTGCACCTTTTGGCCCAGGGATCTGGATGGGAGAGCAGGGGAATGGTCTAGAGAGAGGAGAGGGAAGAACCAGCCTGACACATCGTGTTATTAGCAACAAGAAAGGAGTCTCTCTCTCTCAGAATCATTGGCTAAGTGACTCCTGATTGGAAAAGAAATGATGAATTTCTTTTAAATAAAAGTGCCTCTTTTGTAGGAAGGAAACCAAAGGGCTCTTGAAAACAGAACTGCTTCTCCGCAAGTCCGTATGCAAAGACAGAAAACTGACCACTCCACCCTGCAGCCAGGAAAGCTGCAAGTGACCACCAGTCTTTTGGATGAGCTATGGATGCAGGGAAAAATTTCTGTCATTTAAAAAAATAGCACAAGGAGAACATTTTGATGGTTGCCAGATGGGAGAGGGGTGTCGGGGAATGGATGAAGAGGTGAGGGGATTAAGAAGTACAAACAGGTAGTTGCCGAATAGCCTTGGGGTTGTAAAGTACTGTGTAGAAAATGGAGAAGCCAGAGAACTTGTTCAGCAGGGATTGCCTGAGGGGGTTGGCAGTGCGGGATGGGGGGAGGGGGCAAAGGGGGAACAACTGGGACAACTGTAACAGCATAATCAATAAAATATAATTAAAATAAATAAAAATTATACACAAAAATATTTTTCAAAAAAATGAAAAGAGCACAAAGATAGCTCTGGCTGGGTAGCTCAGTTGGTTGGAGCGTTGTCCCATACACCAAAAGGTTGCAGGCTCAATTCCTAGTCAGGGCACGTACCTAAGTTGTGGGTTCGGTGCCCTATTGGGGTACATACAATAAGCAACTGATCAGTGTTTCTCTCTCACATCGATGTCGCTCTCTCTCTATCTCCCTCCCCCATCTCTCAAATCAATACATATCCTCAGGTGGGGATTAAATAAAAAATAGCACAAGCATAGTACAAGGAGCAGGGGCCCTTGGCTCAGAGGTGAGGAGTGGTGGGCTCCCTGGGGCAAGCAGGAGAGCGAAGGTCCTGCCTGGAAGGTGGGAGTCCCCCCCACCTGGGCTCCAGTAGACCATTGGCATACAGGAACATGGCCTCGGCTTTGCCACATCCTCCCAATTTGCAAAAGATGCTAAATATTCAGACTTGCAAGCAACTTCTTCCAAGTCTTAATTATTGGCTTTAGTTTCTTTTTCAAACACAACATAAAATAAATGTGTTGGCTGCAACCTCTGCCCTAAGGACTAGGGGCTGAAAGAGGAGGACCCACGTTCTCTGTAGACCTCAGAGACTGAAGGAGCGAAGGAGCTGTCCCTGTCCAGCTCCCCCAAGATCCACTCTGTCTGAGGCACGAAGGCCAGTGTTGGCTTTGAACCATCGGATGACGGATGACGCGGGAATTAGTGATCGAGAAAAATGGCCGGCCTCCCGCAGAGCCCGTAAGTGGGCCTTCCTGAGCGCCTTTCACCTCCAGCCAGGTGAGCTGTAATTACCCAGAACAATGCTCAAAGTGTCTGTGCTCCTTCTCGCTTGTCCTAGTAAATCCCTAATCACTCTTAAAGACCCAGCTCAAATGTTACCTCCTCTGGGACACT
>PVKM010021220.1:0-22724 GCA_004027735.1 Carollia perspicillata
TGTACAACTGTGCAAAATATGTGTTCCCTTCCTTACCTCCCTCTAGGAGATTAATGAATGATTTCTAAGAAGCACTTTGATTTTATCTGATAAAAGAAATAGATAAGTGTGAAGTGAAGCATTTCTTGCTTCTATTGAAGTTTTAAAGAGGGTGAAAACAGCCTTTTAAAAATTACCACAGTAAAATCTAGAGGAAGAAAGAGCCATGTGCATTTAAAATCACATCAACAATTAATGTAGAGCACCTAATGACCTTCTGATATGTGTAGCGTGCATTATAATTTACCAGGCATTTTTACATATATTATGTCAGTTGGTTCTTATAACTACTTTCCATAGTGCATGGGATAAGTGCTTTTATTGCCATTTAGAAGATAAGGAAGCTCATACTCAGAGAAGACTAATACTTATATGTCACTTGATTCCTATGGAACAGTCCAGGGTTAAACTCAGTCTGGATTCCAAACCCAAGTTGAGTGATATTGCATCTGTTGACATGACAGCATTCAAACTGAACTACCCATATTCTGTCCATGTTCAGCGTGAAATTGAACCTGCTCCATTAAAAAGCCTCCTCATATCACTCTACCTTCTCATATCACTCTCTTTTCACATTTCTTCCTGTCCCTAAGCAGATCACAAGAGATCTGTTGAGTTGAGAAAAATTCCCAGATCATCCTATCAGGTGGTTCCCTAGAAACCTGAAGTGGGTTCCCTGGATTCCCTTCTTCCTTATGGCAAGCCCTTAAAATTCATTCCAGTTTCCATTCTTCTTGATACTTCTCACCATCCATCCCATCCTTGGGACTAAGCATCAGCACAAGGAATATCTGAAGGGTAAATGGTTCTGTTCATTTTGGAAACAATGCCTAACACCGTATCTTATACACTGTAGGTACTCAGTACATACTTGTTGAATGAATGGCTAGACAAACAACAATTTTGGATGGGGCGGAAGTACAGAAAGTTTGGAAAGACTGCTGCCAGCCAATTGTTTCTGATAATAGAAGATCTGAGGTCCAGACTGAAAAGCTGGAAATTTGCCCAGCTGGCAACAATAGAGTTACTGGCACTGAGAAATAGTTTTGCTGTGTTTTCTACTTATAGGGCAGATTCCACTTTTTTTTTTTTGGTCTTGTCAACTCCACTGGGAACACCGCCCACTAGTGCCGCTTTCCTGGAGATTCGTGATATGTAAGACAGACAGAAAAAGCCAAGTGAATTGAGGAAGCCTGTTAAAAGCACTGATTTCTATGATGTCTCGGTTTGTTAACTAAATTGCAGGTTTTATCGCTTGGCCAGAAACAACTGACAGGCAACTCTGCCTGAACAAGTGGCATCTCAAAAATGACACATATACTTTCATTTCATTAGAAGCAGTGGGTATCATTATTGCCTAGGCCATCACAGTAAATATGGTGATTAAATGCATCCCCTGGAATTTGAGGCTGACAGCACATATCGTTGGGCTGTGCTAGAGAATCCAGGCTGGTGCCCTGATGTAAATGACAGGAAAGCACATCTCTGGGTCCCTTAAGAAGGAAGCAGAAGTTCATGATGTGAAGGAAGTTCCATGGGCCTGCTGAAAATCTTACCAATTAGGATTGTAATGTCTTGGCTTGTAAATGATATTTAACATTCTTCTCTCTGATATTTTTTCTGGCACTGCAGTGTGCAAAACTCCAAGACATCTGGACCCAACAGCTGCGTATTGCTAAGATTTTAGCAGTCAGTGGAAACAGTGGTAGTTGTTAAGCGGTTAATATGAGGCAGCTTCATCATGACCATAAAGCGAACATTTTGAAATTCCCAAACATGTACCAAACCCCAAATAACAGGCCCTCTTTCAAGGCATGAGGATTGGCTCTATAGGTCCTCTGAAGGGTCCATCTGAATTGATAGGGTTGCTTGGAGAGGGTGTGTTTGGGCTTCTGGTATGTTAGGAAAGGGATGGTCCCCCATCTATTTTATGCTATGAAGCGACTGCTGTTCCTGGAAAGAAAATACTGGGGTGACACGCCTTGTGCCTTCTCTCCTGTCCCTTGTCTAGTTGGTTGGATTGGCGGAAGGGCCTGTGCATGCATGGTGGACCACTTTTTTCTCTCCATCCTATTCAGAGGACTCTTTTCCCTGTGTTGGGGATATACAGGCTGGTTTAATCTTTGCAGGGGGCAATGGGAAAAGGGGACAGGTCTAGAAATATGAGTAGGAAGTCTGATGTGTGGGCAGGTCCACATCTCCTCCCAGACCCATTCCCCAGTTCAGCTCCACAAGCAATCAAGTTAGCTGGCCTGTGGTTCTTTAGCCTGTGTCTATTTCTCAATTGGCTTGAAATTCAGAATGGAGAGGCCTATGATTTATTGCCCATTTAAACCTCAACATTACAGTAGAATAGCAATTCTGTTTTTCTAACTGTTATATTGCAATGAACATTTCTGATTTATTTGGCAAGTGTGTTATATAACTAAAATAATTTTTTCAGTATCATGGTCTGCTCAAAATTAGATGGTGGTTCTAGAGCAGAGGCCTACATTAAATTTTTGTTGATGGTTATAGCCATACAGATATATGAGCTCACAGAACTAAAAGTGTGTTTGCATAAAATTTATATGTACCTTTCTGTATTGATGGTCTGCTCTTATGCAACTTTCAATAATGAATTTTATTATCATTACATTTGCCAGCATTTATTAGTCTTATTGTTTATTGGCCAATGTACAATTCCTACTGGTGTGTTTCTAAGTCAAGGTGAAGATAGATACCGCACTTCAAAGTTCAGAGGAAGTCTGTTTTGTTTAGATCAGACCTTTGGACCTTCAGAGGAGGCTGCCTAACAGGGATCGATTTTGTTGTCGAGCTTCAGTCCACAGAAAATACATTAAAACCTTGAGCTGAGCCGCTTCTCTGAAGCAGCAGTGAGGTCGTTACAATGTGGCAAGCACTTCAGATGTGTACGTGTAACCCAACCCTGCAGAGCGGATGGGATCTAAAATGCCTTGAGCATCTTCTGTTATGTGCTAGGTGCCAGCCTGATTAGTTTTATCCTCATAACCAGCTTGTGTGGTAGGTCCTATCTTCCCAACTGTAAAGATGATAAAATTGAAGTTTAGAAAGTTTAAATAATTGGTCAAAAACACATAGTAAGTGATGGAGTTAAGATCCAAAGACAGATCTGTCCTACTCAAAAGCCCATGACCACTAGGCAGTTAAAGAGCAGAAAAGTCTGCGTGGGGCAGGATGATAGTAACAGTGACCAAAATAGAATAGGGTACAGGACAAATTGTTTTTTTTTTACCTTATACTTTCTTGAATACCATGGTCCTTTTGATATATCTCTTATTGAGGTTTAGAAAAGTTACTAGTCATATTGCTACAAAAGTGTTTTCATTTCCTCTTTACCCTGCCATAAACAAAAAAAACAGCAGGGAAAACTTGCTAACTGGCAACCAACACTGACCTTTGCATCTGATAGACAATAGGGAGTGGTGGAGACTGGTGACTTGGAAAACGTGTGCCTTTCTCTCCCATCAGCTCTGATCTTTGCCTTTTTGAAATGCCAGGGTCGATAAGTCTTACCATTTTTGAAAGAACTTAGAAATCTAACTATTCCTGAAAGCCCTTTTGATTTTTAAAAATTGGAAACTAATCCACATTAAAAAAAAATACTGTGTTACTCCCCTTAGAAAATAAAAGATTATACAATCTGAGGGCCTGAACTAGGCTGTAGTTTCTGAATTTGTAATCTCTGCATGACACAGTGTAGCTGATAAGTATTACTGGAGAAAAATAACCAATAGACAGAAACTAAACCCCAAACAGATTTCACTGCCCTTCCAAGAAGTGTGCCTCCCAGATTCAGTACCTGCGCCCCTCCAAGTCCTCACTCTGTTCTTCCCCAGAGGTAGAAATGAGACCTGTGTGCCATACACACTTGAGTCTTAGATGCCCTGGACACTTGCTTCTGTGTATTCCCTGGATAGGCCTGGATGTCTGGTGAGCAGAAGTAGCACAGCTCATCAGCAGTCATCCTTTGGCTATGTAATCAGAAATGCATCCAGTTGTCTGATAAAGAAGGTATCTCTGCTTGTAACTGGGTTCCTAAGGTGTCTGCCTGCAGTTATTCGCCTGCGGAAATTTTCTTAGAGTCAGTTCAAGGTAGAATGGCAAGAAATACAGGGTGGGGCAAAAGTAGGTTTACAGCTGTTTGTACACAGAACAATACACTAATACATAAATAATAATACAAGAGTAAACTCCGTGTTTCATGTAGTCACGACTGTAAACTATTTTTATCCGACCCTGCACTTCTGTGTGTGAAAGTCTGGGAAACTGTTTTTTGTAACCTTTCAGATGAGGGATGGTAGATAGGTTTAGTTATACTCCGCTAATCCCTTGTCTGTATCCCTGTTAGCACTTCTTTTTCTCTCCCTTAAGTGTTTCCTTTCTTCTGGCCTTAATCACTACCTTCAATGACTTGCATGTATCACTGGGCGTGTACCTGACTAGGTGGTAACAGGAAGCTAACTATTCACTGCTGAAACATGGGTGCTCTGGCATTGCTAGGATGACGTCTTCCCTGATGGCCCCTGAACCTCTGGGCCAGGGTCAGGTGCAAGTGTGGCACAAATTGCTGCCCTTCTAAACAGCGGAAGCTCTTCTGCTGGAAGAGAGACACCTATGGCAGAAAGCAAGGGAGTTAACAGCAGGGCCCACTTGGGAAATAAAGGATTTTATTTCTATTTATTCTGAGCCTCTAGTTTTCTAAATCCCATAAATGTAATTGTGCCATCAGCCAGGAAACATTTGCCGTGAGATTTGGGACAGGTCCTCTGGGCAAGAGAGAAAATATTCTCTAAGATCTAGCATGTTTATGAACCTCGAAAATGTTTTCTTTTTGTTTGCATATAGTGGGCCCTGGAAGTCTACCTTAACATTCAAAGATTTTTGTCTTGGCAAAATTAGGGATGTTTTAGAAAGCAGACTAGCTGATTGATCATCTGAAAAGGAAAAGTTATGCCAAGTGTTTCCTCTTTTTCCCTTCTAGTGATTGAATTTCATTGTCTCTCAACTTTCTAAACTTCCCCCATTCCTTCTTATGTCCTCATCTGCATCCACCTAAATAAGTCTTACCTAACTGCACTTTTTTCCCTCCATGGGCCTAATTCTCCCAAATAGGACATTTCCTGTCCTGAAGGGCACGTGAGAAATCCTCTACCTCCAGTCATTTGGACAATTTGCAAGAACTGAGTATGGATGTCCATTTGGAAATAATAAATGGGAATATTCTTTATTTAAATTAGGGAACGGTGTGCTCATTTCTGTTTGTCTTTTATCTCCATTTACTGTACAGTAATTTCTTCAGTGCCTCATATTTTTCAAATTGCTGTCACAGACAGTTCTTGGTTTACCTTCGTTATCACCCAACAAGCTCATTGATGCCATCCTTGTCTTACACACAAGGAAACCATGCCCAGCGTATCTGTGACTTGTCCCAGCTGTGTTCAGTGCTATTGTCCTTTTCACAGTACCTCTCTTGAGTGCGAAACAAGGCTGAATATATTTTCTAGCCTCTGATGGGCCCAATAAAGTGCTTTATGCAGAGTGTATGACCCATAGAAACTTGATTGCAAAATTCTATGACTTGACTCAGAGTTAATGCAACTCTGATTTGGAGAAACAAAGATATTGTTTTACGGCTATAACTGTGTGTAAAGACCCCGACTTCGGCAAGTCTAGTTCATATTAAAAATGGATAGTGGTTGCAGTACACACTACTCAGAGGTAGACCAAAAAGACATTGAAGAGGGGATGACTTCCCAAAAGACAGAGCTTGAGCCAAAAATCACTGCACTGAGGAGTGTAGAAGAAGGTAGGAAAGTGAAAATGAATTTTTCTGAAAGTCTGGCATCTTGAATTGATGCGGACACAGGCCCACAGTATCCGAGTCATTGTGGATGAAATGAGACATTCACACGGATTACTGAGTCCTGCGGAGGAAAAGGGAGGGCACGACTTTTCTTTCAAGGGGAGCAAAAGCTGAGGCCCTTGCCTGGACCAGCCTTTATTGGGTTTCTCGGCACATTCATGATTGTCCTCATTCACTAGGCACAAGTTTGATTTCAGTGGTTACCTTTTACAGAAAACAAAGGAGCCAATGCTGCTAATCACATCACAGAAGGGGGATATTTGCAAATGAAAAGGCAAGAGTGGTTGAACCGGTTACACTGGTCCTTGGAAGGTTTAGCATGGTTTTTAGGAAGTTACTTTGTAGTAAATGTTTGCCACAAATCGGGGTGAGGGAGTCTTTTGGCTTAAAAGCAAGTCTCAAAGTGGCCTAGGTACATAGCAGGCCTGATCCCCCTTGGGAGAACCTATCTGGGGGAGTGGGTCCTGTGCATCTCCCAGTGGGAGCTGGGCCCACACCACGCAGAACCATCTCCTACATTGAATACTTCAGGGGTTGAGTTGGTGTTTAATGGGAATCAAATGGTTCAAGGAACTGGTAATGGGATGGAGTGGTGTTCAACTCCATACTTCAGTTTGAATCTACACCAAATAAAGCAACAGGGTGGACTGCGGGCTTTGGTAATGGACCATTGAACCTCTCACCACCAGGTCTACAGGACAAGTTCTGCTCAGGCCACGTAGGCTTGTTGTGTATCCTGAAGACTGTTGAGTAGACTATGTGAAATAAATAATTGGCATGATTATCCACATTTTCAAAGCAGTCTACCAAAACAAAATCGAAGCAAAAATTGAAAAGGAGAAAATGAACCATGGATGGAGATGTTACACTCTGCTCTAAGGTGTGGCTTGCTGAGAAATGCCACTGTGTCAGGAGCTCAGCTGAACATTTATTGAACCACCTCAGTGGTTCAATAAATAGAAAAGGAAATATAGAGAAATATATTTCTATAGAAATATATAGAAAATGAAAATGCATTTTCTGCTTTCACAATGCTCATGGTCTGATTGAGGAAGAGAATTATTCCATTTAAAAAGTAAAACGAATAAACCCAAACAATTGATTTCGTTGTTGGATAGATGCTTGGGAGATTGTGGGACAAATGGAGTCTAGATCTAGTTAATTCAGGATGGCTCTGGGAGGACATGCATGTGGAGTTGTATTCAGTCCTGAATACATATGAACATTGGGTAGAAAAGCTGGACTGTCTAGCAAAAGGAAGTCTCTTCACGACATAGGAAAGGGCACCTCATTCAGCTTTGGGCTGAGCCAGGCCTAGGAGATCAGTCCTATCTTTAGGTCAATCCTGGATTAGTGGTGCCCTAATTATCAATCAGTTGCATTCCCTGGAGCTCACGTTGATTCTGGATCATCCTGATGTTTCATTCACTCTGGAATCTATAGCTTGTTCTGAGTCAGGTCCATGATTGATTCACATTCCTTTCTGTGGAAGTAAAGTCTCAGTGTTTCTACTGATTATCCGGGTTCTGTCCATGGGCTGGATTAGAACTGACTACAGATGCATTTTGATACACACAGAAGGGCCTACATTCTCCTAAGCCAGCATCATTTTACTTAGAAAAGAAACTAGCTTTTGGGGACGTTAAGTTTTAAGACCTCATTTACACACACACGACACGCACAGGCTAACACACACATGCAACTCTCTAATTTTTTATTCCTTAGGCTTTAGGATAAAGTCTTTTAACATCTTTATATCAATAATAAAGTTGTAGTACACTCAAAAAGAAGAGAGAGAGGAAAGAATGTTTATGTCCTTTGAATGTCACAATGCAAATACTTCTTATTGTGTATGGATTTATGATAAATTCCATGGATAATCTGTGTATCTAAAGCTGTTGCTGGCCCCTGGATGGCTCACATATCGTAGAGGAGTGAGGACTTTGTAGTTCTTCAGGCTTATTTTCCCCATTTGGCTGAAATGTACTCACTTTACATTTTGGCACGTATACTAAATTCAGGTAAACTGAGATGCGTTCTCTAATGATCCTATCAAAAGAGCATGCATCTTTGAAATAATTCTCAGTGGTGGTATGTTGGATGCCTTTCCAAAGGCATGAGTGAGCTCCCTGTGACATGTTTTCAAGTCTCCCATTTGGGTTACTTTTACTAAAGTTACTTGGGACCCAAGAAAAGCATTCTTCTTTCCATATTTCTGCTCAGGTGGCCAGATTACTCTCTCCTACAGTAGCTGTGATGCCAGCCTGGAGGCGAGCAGGCCTGCTTCTCCTGATGTTCTGTAGTGGTTTAAATTTAACCCCCCCCCCCTTGTTGCTTTTATTATGGTGGTTGGGGTAGGTCAGAATCAACCTTTTGAATTAGAAATGATATGATCCAAGAGAAAATGTTCCAGGGGTGGTAGTAGACAAAGAGAAGGACTATAAACTGCCACCTGGATAAAATACCTAGCTGCAACGCTATCTGCAAGCCACACACACACCAGCGTGCCCGCGTGCAGACAGCCACCGCTGATGTATTGGAGCCTGCTGGCCATTTGGTTTACAATAACTAGGAAAGGAAAAATGAGCCCCTATTTCAGCGTGTTCGTCCTAAGATGATGACACAGTAGAATCTCTTGCAGGTAGACCAAGAGAGCTCAGTTAATCACCATTTATCACTCAAGGGACTCCTGTGTCCTGCAGATGCATGGGAGCCCCGGAGACTAAGCTATTCATTGGGTTGCAATGCTCTTCTCTTCCCTCACTCCATCTAGTGTAATAACTACAGCCCTGGCCTCAGAGTGATATGTGCTGGCTTTTAGAGTCCTGAGCCTTTAACGTGCACATGACTCACTCCACAGAACTAAACAAATTTTCAGAGAGAAATGTCATATCATTATAATTTTAATAACTTTACAACTTCGCTCCATCTCCTCCATTACCAGACTATTCCTAGCTACCATCATCTTTTGCCAGAAGCCTCTAATTTATTTCTCCATATCCGCAGCTGCTCACCTTCAAACAGTGTTATGTTGAATTGATTTTAGTATCTAAACCGCCCTTAATGGAGTCTGAGATAGATTAGTTCATGCCTAAATTGGGTGAATTTTTCTACATTTTGTCCTAGCTTATTAGAAGTGTGCTGTCTTTACCAGGTAATAGTTGAATGAGCAGATAGAGGCTCCCTTCCCATTTGACCTTCCTACTCATCTATCAGTTATTCTGAATGCTTAAACATAAGCTGTTGGTCAAAAACTGAAAAAAAAATGGCTAGCCTTAAATTATGCAAGATTCTGTAACAGGGGTCAGCAAAATTTTTCTCGCATAGGCCAGGGAGTAAATATTTTAGGCTTGCAGGCCACATGATTTTGGTTGCAACTACTAAACTTTGTTGTTATAATGCAAAAGCAGCCAAAGACAATATGCAAATGACTGAGCACAGCTGTGTCCCAATAAAACTTTATTTACATAAATAGGCAACAGCCAGATTTGGCTCACAGTTTGCTGATTCCTGCTTCTGGCCAATCTGCCTCCTACAACTTTTGCATACCCAGTCTGCAAAGGCACCATAAAAAAAGGCAATAATCTACACCAGATTTTCTGATAATCACAAGAACAGAACCTCTCAGTTCTGAAGTGTATATACTAAATCTCTTTCTTAAAGCTAGAAAATGATAGAGAGGTTAGCCTGGGGATCCATCTATGGAAGTGACTGAAAATGGCTTTATTAAACCAAGAATTCTTGGTTGATACTTATTATTCACATAGGTCCATTCGCCTTGAAGCCATGACGTTAGCTCAGTCTGTCACTTGAAAAACAGATAAGCAATAAAGGACTTTGGAGAATTGCTAAAGGCTTCCTTGCAACGACAGAATAGGTCTTGAAAGGTTACTGGCTGTTTACTGGTCTGTCTTCCACCTGCTGTGCATCCTTGGGCAAGACTATCTAGTTGTGAGAGAGGGAGTTTCTCCCTGGAAGCCCACTCAGAACTGATCAGACACCTTTGTGGAAACCGATTAGTCTGCAGTGAAGGATCAAGGGACTGAGCTGGAGTTGGGACTATCAGCTCATGTCATTGTGCCAGGAAAGATGCACTGGTGGGCTGACTTTCTTAAGGACAAGGAGCAATTACTTAAAAGAGAAGGGGTTATGAAGACCAGATAGGGAAAATAACATAGGACATGTACTTTAGACCTATCACTTTCTGCTTGTGTGAGCTTGCGTTGTACATTTACATCTATAAAATGGGCCCTTGAGCACAACACAGAGTAGGAGGAGTGGCTAAAGATGATCTGCACATGTTCATTTCTCACCCTGTTCTTTGAGAGCTAGCACACAGTTTTAGATAAAATATATAAAAATGCGCAGGTGTGTACAAACTACATGCCCTGGTGTGCACAGGTGTATTGTTTGTGTGTAGTGTGTCTATGTGTTGTATTGCATTCATATGTTCATTATAGGTGGGGTATTGTAGGGAATAGGTTAAAATATATAGGTAAATATTTGTAAAACAGATTCTATCATGCAGTGCATGCTTTATTTGTTCAGTGACTGAAATTTTGTACTTCCTCATGCAAAGTTTCTCACTAGTGGCACTGTTGGTATCATGGGCCAGGTATTTCTTTCTTGTGTGTCTCTGGATATTAAGCTGCATTCCCAACCTAGCCTGTACTCATTAGATGCCAGTAGCACTCCACCCACATTTAATTGTAACAACCAAAAATGTCTCCAGACACTGCCAAATGTCTTTGGGTACAAAATCGCCTCCAGTTGAAATCACTACCCTGGTAGAACCAAAACATTACTCTAAGGAAATGATTCCAGACTTTTGCAAGCGTCTGGAGGGCTTGTGTGAATATAGATCATTGGGCCCCACTCCAGAATTTCTGATGCAGAGGGTCTGGCACTAGATCCAAGAATCTGCATTTCTAGCACCTTCCCAGGTGCTGCTGCTGCTGGTCACACGTGGTAAGCGTATAGGTAAGACATAAGAGGTTCTGGAACAATTCTAGGTGATTGAAAATGTGCTTCCTAATTTTGAGGATTATGATTACTGCACGCACAGGGCTTAAGGTCTGTTTATGAAGGCCATTGGGTAGTTTTCTCACAGCTGTGGTAGAGATGTGAGGGGAAAGCAAGGCGTTTATGGGAGATGTTCAGTCTGCACTGAGCTTCAGTCAGCACTGCCCTGCCAGCTGTCACCTGCACCCTGCCAGGAGACTGCTCCAGGTCTTGGCGTAACACTGGGGCTCCTACAGAAATGAACTTTAATTTTTGCTTTGTAGTCAGACTTAACTACCAAACAAGGCGGTATGACATCAGGGTCTGGGAAGAGAAGTGAATGTTCAGAGTGGATCTGAAGGACATGGTGGCTCGGGATGCGACTTTGTGACCAGCGATTATTAGAGCTGTGGCTCTGACTTGCATCTTATTTATTTGCACCAGCTGTCTTGTCCTTCCCTGATTCTCTCCTTTAGGTCAGAGTTCCTGTTGTCCTAAGCTGTCATCTCTGCTTCCTCTCACTCTCTCTTCTTCTTTCTTTTTTTTTTTCCTTATCAGTCTTATCTCTCTTGGCCCTCTGTAAGTATTTCAGACTGTGGATCTAATCCGCTTTAATTGATTGACCTCAGGCATCCAGACATCAGCAAAACACCAGGAGAAGCACAGCTGCATTGGGGGAGAGGTGGATGCAGTTTTACAGGGTGGGTGCAAAGGTCATTGAGACCTGTGCAAATTCAGGAAAACAGGATTAGTTTCCAAGCCATTTAATGTGAATTTTCTAGGGACAATCTATGTAGATTCTGGAGTTGATGATCTTAAATGGGAGACAGTTGTTCCAAATAGAATAGTATTCTGTAGGTCATGTGCAAAATGATTCATCCATCCATATTAAGACAGATGTCTTAATATTTCTCACCCAGTTTTCCTACCAGCATAATCACTATTATTACCCCACCACCAACATCATTGTTCTATCTTCCTTTTAGAGCACGTCAGAATTTGCCAAGATTTTATTCATTTCTCTTAAGTGCCATTTAATACAGGTGTTTTTGTTGTTGTCTTTGTATTGGTTTCTCATTTTTCATACAGATAGCTTGAGATGCAAATAGTTGAGGGACCTGCTCAAGATCACCTGGACAACAAGATGCAGAGCCTTGATTGGGCTTTGGTCTTCTCATTGTAAATCTTAAAAGCTCCTGGAACCCAGAGCAGAAAAGGCCCCTACCCCCATCCCTAGCCCTTCCCTTCACAGCCATACTTAAGCTCTTCAAGGGAAGGGGACTCAGTCGTAGCCATGGGATGACAGCGAAAGTCCAAACACTCTCCAAGTCCCACAGCTGGAGACTTGTCAGTCAAGGTGATTTCTGATAGGCTTATTCCCCATCTCAAACTTCTTGAGGCAGAGACATGATCTTTTTATATCTCTTGAATCCTTTAATAGTGCATGCCTCTGTACTCCCAGAGTGCACATTCAGTGCTTATTAGCTAACAATTGTCCTGGGTCTTGAACAAGGAGACCATAACATTGACAGAATGGACCGATGCATTTTACTGAAAAACAACAGTTACAAAAAGAGACTATACTGTGTTCTAATGCAGTGTTTTATCCTAGAAAACTTCAGTAAAGCCCAAAATTATCTGATGCATCAAGTAAATAGTACATCATCTTTTTTTGTATTATACTGATTACATATATAAGGCACAACGAGACTATATGTTTTACCTAAGATTTATTGCAAAAATGTCTGAATATATATAGCAATTCTCCACTTTATCCTATAGTGTTCAAATCCTGTTTAGCCTCCCATGACATAAAAAATTAGCACATTTTTAAGCACAACCACAGATTCTAATTCATTACTCATTGATTCACTTATGCACTCATTTAACAAACATTTACTGAGCAACTGCTAGAATTCCTATATTTAAGATACCCACAATTAGGTTAGACAGGTTAGGCAGCCATAAAGTATACCCCAATTGCAACATGTAATACATGTGACTGAAATATAATATGATGGAAAATCCACAGGTTTTAAAGTCAGACACACCTGAATTCTAATCTTAAATATGTCTCCTATTGCTTACTGAATTCACAATTCTCTCACTCTCTATCTTTAACCCATAAAATGTGAAGGGTAATTTTGAGAATTTGAAAATCATTCTGTTTAAAAACATATTTTCCAAGTGCCTATTCTATCCATCAAGAACGTCTGGGTTATGCTGCAGCAACAAACAGCTTAAAATCTTTGGTGGCATCAAGCAATCGAGCTTTGTTTCTCAGTCACGTTCTGTGTCCATTATTAGCTGGCTCATTGCCTTCCTCACTCGGTGAGCCAGACTAACGAAGAAGCCACCACCCGCAATTTGCTGGGTGGAGCGGTTGAGAGAAAATGGGAGAGCTCCGGCAAGTCTCACAACAGCAATTAAGTTCATGGCTCAGGAGTGACACCCAATTAATGGGTCAATACTGGTCTCTTGGCCCAACACCTTACAAAGGGCCTCAGCAGTTGTCCTCTCTTCCTATGAGCCCATAATGGGAGGACTGGAAAAACGTGTAAATGCTGCCACTGGGAACTTTATTTTGTATGATCCCGACTCTGAAATGGGTATGGCAGACCAGGCAATGTGTGGACCCAAGAGGGATCACATCCATTTGTGCCATTGTCCTTGTGGTCCTGCCTCACACGGAACTCACCGATTCTGTGGGAAGCCTGGGCGTTAAGACATGGAGAACTGCTTCCTTTGCATGTCTCCCTGGCAGGTATTCGAGAGTCCCAGCTCTGTTCCTGTCAGCTCCAATTTTCTGATATAGAGAATAGTTCAGTCTGCCGTCCCCAGGCGCACTCAGGAATGAATGGAGAGATTGCCTTCAGGGAGATCTTTAATTCCTGAGGATTTTTCTTGCCCTTGTGTATTTTGGCTCCTGAAATGTGACCTCAGTGTTGCTAGCATCTCCTGGGTCACCTCCAAAGCATTAGCTGTAATGCGGCTCGTGGAGGCCCAGAAAACCGGAACCCGATTACTTGGAGGAACCAAGTGGGCTCATAAGCAGTCATTATTAGTGAAGAATGACTGACTGGCTATTTCAAGACAGCTGTCTGCTGCACCATTCAGATTGATCCTATATACACTTGAGGATTCTTCAGTAATGTCTTCTGATTTACCACTTGTCTTTGTTTTTAACGTTGAGGAAGAACATAGATTGAATTGATTGACTGGATAGTGACTTTAATAGTGATGGGTATAGAGATATTAACATATATAGTCATGTTGTTTTGGGGCTACACTTTGCTTGTCTTGGAGAGGCTTATCAAAGGCACCAAAGGCCACAAAGAGAGAACAACTACCAAATCATGACAGGAACTCAGCCATGCAAATATTGTTTTGTAATGTTCCATTTGCTGAAATCTACATTTATTTCTACCATATTTCTTGAGGACAGTGTGGCCAAACCAACAGCTCTTTAGCTGAGGCCACTGCTTTCAGCTACCCTAGTGAGGGGAAGAGAGGGGAAAGATGGCTGACATTTACTGAGGTCCCAAGCACCTGCCAGGTGTTTCATACCTATGTGTTCTTCTAAAATACTCACAACAAGCTTCAGAGGTCACTTTTCCTTTTGTCCACATGTCCCTTTTATAGTAGGACAATCAGAAGTTCAATAACTTGCCCAAGGTCACACAGCCTTCAGAGTCAGAAGCATTGCTTGAGTCATGCTGTACTAAAACTCCTATTTATTCTGTTGACCAAATGAACTTCTTCAGTAGTTAGTGTCATATATGGTCAAGTGACTGGATGGTTTCTTCTCCTAATCTCATTTATCCTTTATATTTGTATAACAGTTCATTATTTAAAAAATGCTCTCATGTTAATCATATCATTTTAGTCTTAAAATAGCCCTATGAAGTATATAAAACTAGTATCCTGTCCCCGTAGTGTATTATCAAGAAATGGAACCAAAAGCTAAGTAACCTGCCCAAGGTCCGTCAGGGCTGACTGTAAAGCCAATATTTTTCTCTCTTTTCTGGTCACATGGACCACGAGAGCTTATTTTTATGACAGCTGAGCGTGATCGATTCAAACCTGGGCAACTCTGTGGGTATTGGCCGCAAAGCTTATAATGAGCTGAGACAAAGCAGTTAGCCACAGATTATAATGCCACTGTGGTGCCATGACAAATGACAAGGAGGTTGGAGTAATGAAATTTTATGCGTGTTAAGAGACCACATCTGAGGTCGAGCACAGCCACATTGACCACTGGAGGAATCGCAGTGTAACATCTGGGTAAGGGTCTCCACCAGGTAAGGGGCTGTGCGTGCTAGCAGGATTAGGAAGGTCTCTCTGAAACAGTGATTATGGCGGCAAATGTGTGCAGCCTCAGATAAGGACCAAATATTTATTCTGGCAGAGATTCAATCTTTTCTTTCCCTGAATCTATTATGGATCTTGCAGAGACTCTGCCCAAGAATATATGTCGCTGATCAGCCAACTCACTGAGCCAGAACTGTCCTCTGCCACTGCTGTGGCTGGAAAGCTGCAGAAGGCTGGTTAAAGGTCTCCTCTCTCTCTCAACGGTTCTCCATCCAGGATTAATTAGTGACTCAGAGACGAGCTGAATCACCAACAGTCCTTTCCACACATCCAGGATTTATGCAGTGACTTCTCACTGAAGAACAGTGGTGCTGTGAACAGCCCGAATTTGTGGGGTGGGCAGAGGAGCAATAGTATCTGCAGTCATGGTTTCTTAATTCCCCAGTCCTTGATTCTCCTCAACAGATTCCGACTCAGGTTACTATAGCTTTGCTCAATTAAGGATGAGTGTAACTTGACTTGGTACCAACACACACACCCTTAGAAATGAATGCCAGTTGTTTAAGTAAGAAAAAAGTCATAGTGACTTAAGAAAAATTCATAGTCTCATTTCTGAATTCCTAGAGAATTAAGGAGTAAGAATAAAGTGGATCATATTATTAATTATGGGTATAAAAGGTGCAAAAACCCCTATCATCAGGAACACTTATCCGTGCATTTTGTTTAAAATTCTGTTTAACTACTAGGAACTTTGTTTAGTGCTGAGGATGTAGAGGTGGCGCTAAAACAGAACAAAACGGAGAACATAGTGTCACAGTAAACAGGGAACTAAGAAATCATGGGTGCATGTAGCTACCCTTGGGGAGGCACCCACATCACTTTTCTCAGAGAACAGAACATGGGAATCGCAGTCATCATTTACATGGTGAGCTGTGCTACAGGGCACAAAGGAAGCAGAGCCGTTCACCCTGTTTCTCAGTATCCCTGCATACTCAAAGTAGCCTTTTTTGATCAGCCTAGACTCCTAAATACTTTCTGAGGTCAAGACTCCTGGGTATCTTCCCATCCTTTTGTTGGGTATATGATGTGTTCATATACTAAAGGAAAATTGGAAAGCTGAGAAAAGCCTCTCATGAAAAAATAAGCGAAGCATATGAAACTCTACGAAGACCAGTGCCTAAAATCTCACCAGAAGTCTTAATTTATAGACTTTAAGCAAAGTAAGTGCTTACTAAACATTTTATTTATGTGCTGAATGAATAAATAGATGAACCATATTATTAAATCTTAGATTCAGGAGAACCTTTCCTACATCTCTGTTCGTATGGATTCTGGACCTTTTCCCCCGTACCTTAATCTTCCTTCTTTTCCTCCTTCCCTGCTCTTCTTCTTCCTCACTTTTCTCTTTCCCCTTCCCCTCTTCCCTGTTCCTCCTCTTCCTCTTCTCCTTCCTCTTCTCTCTCCTCCCTACTTCCTTCTTCCTCCTCTTTGTTCTTCTCCTATTTCTTGAATTAGGAAACAGATGACCACAGACTCTGTGAACAAATATTGTGACTCAGTCTCTTAGGGCATGTCAATTACGACTAAATTGTATTATCTTTTGATATCCAATCTATTGCTTAGCCAATACATCAGATTATTCCTTTATCTGTTCCTTCTGCCCCCCTTGCATGCTGTGATACATTTTCAAGAGAGTAGGAGAGACTGATTATACCAGATCAGTAAGGTTACTTTCATTTTATGTCTCACTGGAATACTAATTCCAAGTCTTAGTTGTAACCAATTACTAGAGGAAAAGAGTAAGGGTTTTAATAGCATTATTATTTATGCTTCAGTGTTTCACTTCCTAGGAGGTAGATGATATCACCACCTCCACCTTCACCAGCACCGCAATCATAATCTTCATTGCCATAATGTTAGTCTTCTGGAATTCATTGTGTTTTCCCTTACGGAAGTCTTTTGGGGCCGTAGAGGTCTCTTCTGCTGTGTAACAGAAAGCTGTAGCACTGAATAGTACGTCCCTCTTTGGATTAACCTTAGGAATAGGGCTATCAGTGTGGGGAGGGTGACAGTCCTCTGACTCTGAAAACCCCAGCTCGGTCTCCACTGGCCTCCACATCTTCTCTGTGCTGTAGGCCTACAGAAAGCTACCATCTGGAGTTGGTGCATAACGCCAGCTCCTCTGCCATCAACTCCCAATGATTCTGTGCCCCTCCCCCTGGCCTTGATTACCCACAGTGTGCAAGCGGGTTTATCTTCCCTCTTCTACCCTACATCTGAATTGTGAAGTGCTCTAGGCCCCCATGTCTTATTATCCTCTCCTAGAAAACAGGCCTAACTCACCACACAGAAGTGAGCTTTGCTGTGTTGCTACCCAGTTGTTAGGTAGTTCTGTGAATCCAGGGTTAATATCCTCTGAGGGCTGTCAAATGATGTAACCTGTATGGTGCAGCCTGTGAGAGCAATGTGGGCAGCTTGATACTATTAGTTTTTATGTTTGGGGTGGACCCATGGAGAAAAGTGGGATGCTATTGTGACTTCATGTGAATGCCTCCCACTGGGTACCTGCACATTTATTGTCAGTTGGCAGATCAACATGAAAGAGAGAAAACTTTGTGGTTTGTGATAACTATACCTTTTGTGTTTCTTTATCACAGGAACAGGGGAAAATTGGAGTTGTCTTCAACATTGGCACAGTCGACATCTCCATCAAAGAAGAGAGAACTCCTGTAAATGATGGCAAGTACCACGTGGTGCGCTTCACCAGGAATGGTGGCAATGCCACACTCCAGGTGGACAACTGGCCGGTGAATGAGCATTACCCCACAGGTACACGTTTTACTCTCAATGACTGTACTCTATTTGCTTTCCTATTCTTACTGCTAAATGGTAATTTTCTCATGACCATCACTAAATCATAAAACACTGACTATTAAGTGTACATGTCTGTTTTTTTTTTTGTATGAGAAAATATGTTATTTCTTTTGGACCTGGACAGTGTAGGGAACCTTCTGGAGACTTACTAACTATGCACTGAACACTTTTTTGTCAACACGACTAATACTGCCTGACTGGCTCATACTAATGGCAATTATTGTAGGATTTCCAGAGTACTGCAAATGATGAGCAATGTGGGGAAAGGCACCATTTTTATCATGAGCTTTATTGATCATCATGGAATAATCAACTTGAGATTTGGGCTTTGAGATACTGTTTAGTTAGGTGTGGTTGAAGGTACCATGGGCGGAGATTGTAGAAAGACTGTGAAAGGGAGTCTACTGAACTTGAATGAATAAACAATGTCAGAGTAACAGAGTAAAAGTAGGGGTGGGATTTCATTCATTTGGTTGACTTTGCCAATTTTTTTTTTCACTTACACTAAACCTGACTTGATATTCAGAGGTTGGTCCTAGTAGGTGGGAGGGAGAGGGGTTAATCATCTGTTTAAATTTTATAGTCAAGGAGCATTTGCCAACAAACTCCCAGAACCAGATGGCCGAACCAAGGGCAGAGAGAGGGAAGGTTGCCTTCTTTAAAAGAGATCATTTAAATAATCCTTTAGCTGTCCCCGCCACATCCTCTTGCCCCCTACCCCCTACACTACTTTGGCTAAAGACCTTTGCTCCACAATTGTGTTATCACCTGGTGGATACAAGAAAGGAGCTCAGAATAATGAACTTTTCATCAACGTGGGCATGATGCTATGTCTCACCGTCAGTCTCTCCTACACTCCAAACTTCCCATAATTTCCCCATTTTTATCCTCTCACTTCTTTATAGCGAAGTGAGCACGCAGATGAGAAAGCCAGAGCACATTTCCAGAAGTTTAAGTGCTGTTTAGTGAATAATCATTGTCGCCCAAGAATTGTGAATGACACGAAGGCTGTGATTATGTTTTCACGCCTACCTCAGTATTTTTTTTTCAGCCAATCACAAATAACTATGTTACTGGGATTTCCCCTAATAGCCAGTCTTCCTATGTCCGGCTTACGAATTATGGGAGCATCCACGAACAGCATGTAAGACTCCCAGGTAATTGAAGCAGAAAGCCTCACCTGCCCCTTTATCTAACCTCTCAGTCTCCATACAATATCCAGGTCAGCCCTCGCTGGGAGTCTCTTGTCATACTCTCAGCGCTTCTTAAATTAAGTCACAGAAATGACTGCGTGCATTTATCTTTGAGCCTTTGAAGAGAGCCAGAGGTTTTAACAGCTACTTTGAATTTTTATCATTATCCAAATTCACTAGACACCAATAGACCTGATTTTTAAATGCTTCTTGCTTAAACTCTGGGGGATGGGGGTTACGGGCAAATCAAAATAGCCTGAGATCTTAAAAGCTGCTTATTTGCTCATAGGAAAAATCAGCCTCTTGCCACGCATATTATCATTGGCCCTGCTAGTGCTGCTGTAGGGTTTGTTACATTTTTATTAGGAATTTCAAAGATTTCTAAATTGATATTAACCACTTGCCCTGAGCCAATATAGAATCCAAGAGTTTTTGCTGCCAGCAATGAAAAGGCTCTTTAATAGTAATTTTAAAGCCACAGATATGCAGGAAAACCAGTGACCCTCGCTGTGTGCCTACCTCTTTGTATCTTTAGTTCCAAATTATGGGTTGCTTCCCATGTTTTCAAAACAAAGAAAAACCTTTCTTTAATGGTATTGCTTCACACAGAAAACTATTATTGCTAGTATCTGTCAGTAACTGTTATTTAATAATAATAAATGTCATTATTATAAGACGTGATACAGTATAGCAGTTATAAGTATGGGCTTTGGAGGCATCTAGCTGGAGGTAGGATGTTGGTGCCGCTACCTGTGAGTCTACCACAGGCTGGATGAAGACCTTGAAACGCCCTATGCGCTGAAATATTTGGTTCCTCTCTCCACACACAGTTCAAAATACAACACTGAACCAGAAGTATATGAATACCTAATGGTTCTGAGTTTTCTACTCTGATGATCACGGACACTTTCAAAATGTATCAGATACTTTCTCCCCACATCTTGATTGTGTACTCTGTTTCCTTGGTTCCCCAAGGGAGTGTTTATTCCTCCTATCTGATAGTGTAGTTCCAAACCTGAAGGAAGTTATTTAACCTCCCCAATATTTGTTTCCTAGTCTGTGAAATATTAGTAATGATAATACTTCCAGGGTTAATGTAACAATTATTTGAGCCAAACACGTGTAAAATACTCAACATAATCCTGGCTCAATTAAGTCGATATTCAATAAATGTTAACTATAAGGATTACCACACATTATTTGGGTAGCTTTTTCTTTTTTTTTTACTACCACATATTCACTCACACAGATTACTTCATCTTTGACTATTAAATTAGGTAAAGTAGATATTTTTTACTCTACATTTCAAAGGTAAAAAGAGACCCATGGGAGAGGCTGTGTCTTTCCTAAAGTCACACGGTAAACAAGGAACAGAACGGAGACCAGAATCTCCTTTCTCAGCTGGGCACAATTTCCACTATTGCTCCCACAGCAAACTGGGGGACATTTTGACCAATACAAAGACAGAACCAAGCCTGATTCTTTTGGGGTGCTCAGACTTATTCTTTTTTTTCTAAGTGCCAATTACAAAGATGAGTATCAATAAACACACACAGATAGGATTGTGAGATGTGAGAATCCTCCTTTAAAAGAAAAGCTCCTTTAGCTCTGCTAAAAGATTCATTCGTAGTGAGTCCAGCTATCCACTCGACAACAACGGCAATGTGCTTCCATGAAGTAAGTGAAAGAATACTGAGTGTTTAAAGGAGCTCTGACCTCACTTTGTTGCCTAGATTGGAAAGTGCAACATTCTAATTTTACACTCCACTCTTCCAAGACTTCCTGGGGGTGGCTCACCTTTGAGCTTTGGATACCTTACTTTCTCTCCAGCCTGCTTCCCTGTGAGGCTAAAAGGATATATTGAACAAAAGGTAAAACATCTTTAGAGCAAACTAGCAATGCTTAATTAATCTATATTGAACTATAAGAGTGAAAATACCCCCTGTATCTGGGCATCAGGGAGCAAAGCCACTCTGATGCAGTTTCTACAGAAGTGATGCATTCTCCTTTATCCAAGCTGTTCTACTTTATCAATGGTAATAAATATAAAAACCATCAAGAGGCGTTCAGGCATGCTATTCGTCTATTGCTAACATTGAAACAGTGCAGAAATATGGAGTGGCTCCTATAGAATATTCACCTAAGTTATCTCATTGTGAAATTATTCTCTCGGGACATTGTTCCTGCTCAACAGGTCCCCGTGTATCAGGATGAATGGGTCGACTCCAGAACCTTCTCGTGGGCATTTATGGGACTGTATGTGGCTCTCCTGGAACATCCTCTGGGGACATATTTAGAAGGCATCTGGGCACTGAGCACGTAGTATACCTGTTCTCTGTGAATCAGGAAGGATTCAAAATGAAAAGAGTCCTATAGCCATCGGAACCTCACATCACTTAATTCTGGGAGGTAGAACTCAAAAGTGCCTTCTTTCTTTGAACCTGAAAATAGAAAGGCTAAGGAACAGGAGAGGGAAATAGAAGAATCAGCCCCAAGCTAGCACCCAGACGCTGAGGAATGTTCTTTAAAAAGCTTCTGATTACTACTGCCTTGACACAATGCAGTGGTGGGGACAAGGGAGGGCAGGTGAGAGGTGAGTTGAGCATGAGAAATTCATTTTAGCCCCAGCTCTAGGCCCCCTGGGAGGCTGAGCTGCCTGGGATTGTGAAAGATCCTCTCTGCTGTGAGTGGGTGGCTGGTCGTGTCAGCAAGGCTGTTAGCACCCTGAGCCCCACTGTGCAGGAGGGCCCTTTCAAGTCCGAGCCCAGCTTCCTGGAAATGAAGACTAATAACTCAGACATGTAGGACTTGCCATCTTCCCATGGCGAATGGAGCTGAGGAGAGCAGGGTCTCCCTTGCTTGTTTGTTTTTTTCCTCTTGAGACTGCGTGCCAAGTCCTTCCTAAACCAATGAAATACCTGCCAATGGCCCCAGCTTAAATCCTATTTGTTGACCCAACTCAGAACATGAAAGGGATGTAGAAATGGCTCCCCTTCTGGGGCCCTAGGTCGGATAACTCCCTCCAGTTATTTGAGTGTGTCAAATTCCATGAAATCTTGTCTTTATAGGGCTTATAAGTAAGAACATTGTTGTAGTGCTTACTGGTGCTCAGCATGCCTTCATATGCATTATAACATTGGAGCCTTGCCCTATCCCATCAGGAAACTGGGTTTGGTATTATTATGACTGCCATGCCCATTTTAAGGTTACATCGCTGAAGCTCTGAGAGTCTAAATAATTTACCCAATATCACACAACTTAAGGGGGGGAGCCCAAGATCCCTGTCCTGATCCTCAGACTGTGCTACCCCAAGTTTCCCGAGCATTTTTCTATTTCTCAGAGTCATGCTTTTATTGACACTGATACTAGGCTTTTAGATTATTGTTTTTGTTTATGTTTTTCCATCAAAAGTGTTATCA
>PVKM010021221.1:0-22742 GCA_004027735.1 Carollia perspicillata
AACAGGCATGGGGCCGAGATTTTCAAGGAACCTCAGCACCTGACAGAGATGACAGTTGCCACTCAGGAGGATGACATTTCATGATGTGACATTATTTTACATCCATCCATAGGGAACCCTGAAGCTGACCTTGTAGAAGGTGGTGATATGTTAGCGTTGTAGCACTGGGTAAACAATGGGGACCCATTTCAACACAGCACCATCCCCTCAGAGAGCACACCTGTCCCATGTCTTGTCACTTAACTTTCTTTGTTTCTCCTAATGTGACTTCTGGACCAACAGGTAACTAATTTCATAAATGACAACAGAGCCATCCTGTGGGATGGCAGCAGGGCCTGCACAGAAGACGGATACCCTAGGCACCAGGCTGGGAGGGGCTGTTGCAGAAGGTGAACTTCCTCGAATACAGAGACCCTGGGTGGTAGGTGTCTGACATGGGGGCCTGTGGCTGGGGCTCGGCACAGGATGCGATAAAACACTATGAACCCTCAGAGAGAAGTGGAGAGGCTGGGCTCCCCACTCCCATGTAGTGACAGCTCTCCTCAAGGGCCCATCCAGCCCCTGCCACGGCACGGTCCCAAAGAACCATGACATCATTGAGTCAACTAAAGCCTACTGGCTGTGTTTACATGACACCCCAAGGTTTACATGGGCTCTCCACCAAGCCTCCCACAGCTCATCGGGGAAGGTTCAGAAGGCTTTACTGAAACTGGGAAACTGAAGCTCAAAATAAAGGCCCCACCCAAGTCACACATCTAGTCAAGGGGAAGATGGTCTAGTGGTCAACAGCGTGGGCTCTGCAGTCGGAGGAGTCTCGCGGCAACCCTGGCTGGCTAGCCCCAGCTTGCTCCCTTGCTCACTGCCGCTCAGTCCCTCCCGGGCAGTATGGTGTCCGCTGCGGGACCAGGGTTCTGGGACCCACTGCCAGGCTCACAGCTCGACCACTGACCAGGTGCATGACCATGAGCAGGCTCATCAGTCTGTCTGTGCCTCGGTGTCTTCATCTATCCAATGGTTTTGCTCATCGTGCGTCTCTCCTTCCAAACCCCAGCTCCTTGGCACAGCAGCCCTGTCTCGGTCATCTTTCCAACCCAAACATAGCTTCTGGAATTTGATAAATGCATGAGAGGGTGGGGGAGCTCTCTGGCTGGGCAGACCCCTGAGAACAGAACCGCATTCCTACCTTCTGATCCTGAAACTATCTGCTCAGAAAGAAAACAGAAGCGGAAAGAAGGACGAAGAAGAGGCAGGGGGACGAACAGCTTCCTGGCTCCTTCGAGCTGGTTTACTTCCATTAGAAGGAGTCATCAAGACCCAGCGGTGGCAGTCTTGTTGGTTTGGGGGGAGGAGGGGAGAAGGGAGTTAGATGCTGAAGAAAGGGTCGTGTGGTTTATTTTTGTTTTCGCTTCTGAGTCCAGGTCCTCTTACCCTTTAGGACTACAGCAGTTTCGCAAGCCTGTGATGTCAACCACAACACATTTTCGTCTCAGCTAACCGAACTGAGATCTTGAAAACGAATGCAACTCTGACCTCCATGGTCTTCCTCCCCAAAACCCAAAATCCAGACTAATCATGAGGAAAACGTCAGATGAAAACCCCGATTACAGACTATGCTACAAAACAGCATACCAGTAAGCACTGCTCAAAACTGTTAAGGTCCTCAGAAAAAAAACACCTGTGTTATCTTGGCTTCATAGTCATTCCTGTTTGCCCCTCACTGGACGCTGAGGCCCTGCTGTTAGATGCTGTGGCTCATGTCCCTGTGTTCCCCGGCCCCCAGCTGAGCTCATGGTATGTAGCCTGGCAACATTAATGACAGCTCACGGGCTCTGCAGTCGGACGGCCTGGAGTTCACACCCTGGCTCTGACATTTCTTAGCTGTGCAACCTTGGGTAAGTTACTTACCCTCTCTGAGCCCCAATTTCCACATTAGGAGTGAAGGTGACCACCTCTCTCTCACAGAGTTGCTGTGGGAACACAATTGGAGACTCCTGACACAGTGTCTGGCACTGGGGAGGCCCTCAGCGAAGGTGAGTTTTCTTTTCACCTTTAATGCACGTGAATTCACGTCTTTCACAGTTGGAGTGTGAACACAAAGAGGGATCAGGTCTGGGGCCTATGAATGGGCAAATTTGTGAGTTCTCAGCAACCACTCACCAAATATGTGAGCCACGACAATATTAGTCCTGAAAGAAGCAGCTTCCTGTGAGGCCCATCCACCAGGACAGTGGGGGAGGGCTGGCAAGGTGGGGACTGGAGGAGGCAGGAGGACTGCCATCAATTTTTACTTGTTGCTCACCTTCCTCTGGGCAAAGCCTCAGCAACATGCCGCCTCCGTAAAATGCATTAAAGCATGCAGCTCCCAGGGGCTCCCAGCTTTCTCTCCCACCTCCGCAGGCCAAGAGACACTGAGGAGGCCCCAGAGAGCAGCCAGGCCCGGCAGGATCTCCCTTCTGGCTGCAGGAGGGACAGAGGAAGCCATGCCTGTCCTGGTTCCAGAGATATTGGACTTGCTCCGCAAGGCCATCCCCGCAGGCCGCATTCCGTGGCCCCACGCCAGGCTGGTGTGTAATACACTCCGGCCACCCTCTCGTTACCTAATGCTTTCCTAATCTGTACTTTACGCAAGAGCAGTGCAAATCTCTGAGAACACCAAGAGAAGCACGCCGCCAGGCACCTCCCGGGCCGGCCCGCACCCTGCTTTCTGGCTGCTGGCTTCGTCGTGGAGGTCTTTGGAGTTCTCTACCACGAGGGCCACTGGGCAGGTCACTCGGAGCCCGATTTCCCCCACGAGGCTTCCCCACAAGTGCCCCTTCACCCTGTCTCTGCCATCGCTCACCCTGCCCAGAAATTCTGTTCTGCAGGGACAGTGGGCAAGCCCGGGTCTCTCTGTCTTGTTGTCTGGAAAGCAGATCTTTGAACAAATGGGGCTAGAACAATTAATGAACACTTCAAAAAAAAAACCTAACTTGACATCACATATAGAAGGTAACTCAAAATCTCAAAACAGATCATTGATCTCAGTGAAAACGTAAAACTATAAAACTTCTAGAGGAAGATAAATGCAGGGTGGCCATCCCTTACCTAGTTTTATTTTCCTCATGGAGCTCAGTACTACCTGCCACTCTATTGCGTGTTGTTTGCTCACATGTCTCCACAAGAAAGCCACTCTTCCGTCCACTCCTTCCACTCGGCCAGCACCCACTGAGCGCCTACCCTGGGGCAGCAGTGGGCAAAGCCCAAAGCTCTAAGAAGCAGAAATTTGCCAGAAGGTCCAGATAGGGTTGATCAGGTCAAGTCCATGTCCCTCCCGGCACTGCCTCTTAAAAGCTGGCAGGGGACTGTCTCGGGGCTCGCCTGTGTTAAGAGTCACAGAAGCCACACGGAGAAGGGTCACTGGTGCAGGAACTAAGACAGCTTTCCACCAGCCCTTCCAACAGCCCCCTGAGACGCTGAGCCAGGCACCTCGCCTAACGAGGCCTCCGTTCCCCCACTGATGCAATGATTAGCCACGTGTTTTCCAAGGTTAGCATGAGTAGAAATCCCCTATGAAATGGGTTAAAAACGCGTGTCTCTGCCCCAGAGAACCTGATGCAGTGGATCCTCGATGGGATCAGGGAAGCAGCTCACCTAGCCCTCATCCAGGGCAGCCTAGGGCCCAGGGAACCAGGCTTGGGATATTGATGATTTTCCAGCTATTGTTCAAGCTGCAAAAAATCTTCCTCCAAATAGAAAGTCACCCAGCACACTACCTCTGCAGCATGTAAATCAGAGAGGCTCTGGGCAGGGGAAGAGAGCAGGGTGATGCTGACATCTGCTCAAGTGCTTCTCCCCACATTCCCACCACGTGGTGATACTGGGCACCCCAGGGTTCCTGGGAACACAGTCTGAAAATCGCTACTCTAGCAGCTCCTCCGATTCAATCATTGCACGAGTATCTGTGAGTACTTACCATGTGCCGGACGCTGTTTGGGGTGCTGAGTACCCAACAACAAATAAAACAGAGAAGTCTGTGCCCTGAGAGATTTCACATCTGTGGGCGTGGCCTTCGTGTTCATTCAGTGCTTACTGTGAGCCAGGCACCGTTCTAAGGGCTTTCTGTGTATTATCCCGTTTGACTCTCACCACAACCCTAGCCTGACACCTACTGCTGTTGGCCCCATTCCACAGGAGGAATGACTGAGGTCCAGGGAGATTAAATCACTTCCCCAAGGTCATGCTCTAGGAGGTGGCAGCATGGGAATTTGAACTCAGGAATGTCAGCTCTGGCCAACGTGCTCTTCTGACATCCTGCCCGGTTCTCAGAGCCTCTGGTCTGCAAGCCCAGGAGGCCCAGGAGAGCCCGCCGGACAAACGTAGGCCTCCTGCCCCCTCCCAGGTGCGCTCAGACCAGCCCTCTCAGCCCTCAGGCGCTGGGGGGGTTAAGACTCCATGACTGGGCTTCAGGTGACACTGGATCCCTCATGACTTCTAGTTGACGCAAGTGGCCCTCTCTACCTGCCGGGACGCTGAGAGGCTCCTCTCCGGGGAGTGAGAGAATGTTCTCTCTGGCCCAGGTGCCAGTTTATTCTGGTCACCACCACACCACTTGGTCTGCTTTGGGGAAGAGGAGTGTGCCCGGCAGCTCTGCTGGTGTCCCTGACTTGACAACGTGACACTGATATGTCTGCAACCAGACCGGCGGCACCAAATTAGGCAGCAGAGAGGGGAGGCGGCCAAGTGGAGGTTGAGTGAGAGTAGGGAGCACACAGACCGATGCGCTCTCCCTCGAGGGGGGGGGGCAGGGGGGGACGTGGAGGGAGGGAGCTTACAGGCCCGTGACACTCGAGCCACTCGTCGTGCCCACGGGAAAACTGAGGTCCAGAGGGAGGACGTGGCTTGTTTGGATGGTCTGAGCTGTATTCTCAGGCTCCTGCTGTTGCCTGGGAGGTACAGAGGAAGATGCAGGGATTGGAGGCAAGAAAACCCAAGTTCATATCCCAGTCCCTCCCTTTACTGAGCTTTGTAGCCTTCAGCCCTTGATGTCTGAGGCTTTGGTTTCCCTTCTGTACAGTGGGATTGATCACACCCCTCAGAGGCACTGCGAGGATTCCAGGAGATAATTCATTCAACATACCCCATGCCAAACAGCTAGTCACTAACATCAGTTGCTCTCCGCTCCCCTCTTCTAGATTTAAACGACACATGCCTGCTTTCAGGAATTAACTGAGACTTAACAGGTCCCTGGAAATGGGTTTCAACCCCACACCGCTCTAATCGTGTCTGAAGGGCCAGCCGCATCGAATCACCCATGAAGTTATTGGAAGCGCGGATTTCCAGGCCCCATCCCCCTGCCTGGCCGAATAGAAGCTGCACCCCATGAAGACCCCTGCAAACACACACTTGTGAGACACACTGTCAGCGTTCATTTAATGGACTGACATTGCTTTGGGCCTTCGCTGGCCCTGGTTCCTGGTAGCCCACACCTGTTCAGTGTCTCGTACATGGCAGGCACGCAGGATTGTTTTACGGGTATGATCTTATTTAAACTGCACAGTCTCAGGAAGTGAGACTCTTAACTCAGCCCATTTCACAGAGAAGGCAGCTGAGGCTGAGGCGGGTCAGTGGCCCCAGCGGTCAGCCCTAGGACCCCTCTTCAAGCCCCAGCCTCTGCACTCCGGGCTCCTCACTCCATCACCCTGCTGGTGGAAACTAAGCATGTCACCACCTCCGCAGAAAGGGTCCAGTTGCTCATCCTTTAAATCCCTGCTCTCCTTGTAGGATCCCGAGGAGGCCTCTGCATTGGGGACCAAGGTGGCATCTGTGGCCGGCGATTGCAGGAACCCTGTGCCCTAGGGTGTTTCTGAGACATTGGAGGAGGCAGCCGGCTGGACAAGGTCTGAGAAGCTAGACTGCAGGATGCTCACCTGAACCACCTAAGATCGAGGTCCGTGGCCCCACCCCCACCACCCCCACAAAGCAGGGCTCCTGCCACTGACCCACCCCTCCAGGCTGTCCCTCAGAACACTCAACCCTCTGACCTCCTCAAACTCATAAGCAAGAAGGGGGAGGACAGGGAAAACCAGGAGGGAGGGGAAATGCACAAATGACAATAGGAACGCTAATCCAGGCTGCAGTCCCAGGCCAGGCCCTTTGCAAGTGTTCTCACCAGTCCCGCCTGCAGCCCCAATCCGTTGCAAAGCATGCAATCTCACCACTGCAAACACTTCTCGCGCCCTCCCCATTTCGTGGACGAGGACTTCAGGGGTCAGGTTTGCACTTGCCTAAGATCTCAGAGCAAGTAAGGAGCTAGGCTGGGCTCCCAACCCAGGTCTGCCTGACCGCACAGCCTGGGTTCTTCCCACTCAAAGGAATCTGCCTAAATTTTGAGCAGGCCACAAGGCACCTTGGGCTAGGCCCAGGGCACAAATTACTTTGTGTAATCCTCACAGTGACAGCCTTCGGGGTAGGTGTTATTGCTGCCTTCTTGCTATCCGTGCAGCTGAGGTGGGAGGGTCACGTGACTCATCTGGGCCACACAGTGGGTTAGCTGCAGAGCTGGGATTTCAGACCAAAACCCTCCAGCCCTGGAGTTCAAGCTCTTTCCTCTTTACTGCCAGCCCCGCAAAATGTCAAACGTAAAGTGTTTTCCCCCAAGAGAGGTCATGACATGATGGGACTTTAGTTGTGGTAATAAAATATAGAAGGTGAATGGCCAAATGGGACAGCTGGTCGCTCACACATTAAGAGCATATCTTTTAGAGTAAGACTACCCATGTTCCCATCCTATTTATTAGCTGTGTGACCCTGAGCAAGTTACCTAACCTCTCTGGGCTTTCATGTACTGAACTGTAAAATTAGACAAGGTGCTAACTTTGGGCAAATTCTAAATATGCGATACCTGTAGGTTCCTATCATCCTCTTTATTCATTCTAATTTTTCCTTTTCTGGTCTCATTCTAGGCACAAGCTGTCCAGCAGTGTTTCGAAGATGCACCGTGTGTTCCAGGTGAAAGCCCGACTGGGAAATGCCATCCACAAATTCACAAGCCCAGTGAAGAAGGGAGAAAGGTGCTGATGAGTAGACACTCGGGAAAGCAGCCTTCACTCCAGCTGAGGAGGAAGAAAACTGCTAATACAAGGCAAGTGCTGGCTGCTGAGTTGACTGTCCTTAGTCGCGTCTCAGGTGTGGCTTCCCCATCCATGGCACGGGGAGCGTGGGCTTACCTGCTTCCTGGCCTCAGGTGCAGCAGCTCCACCACAGATGAAGGTGGGGAGCCCTGCTGCAGACCCCAAGGGAGCAGAGTTGGCGTTTCTTCACCTGCCAGAGGCCAGACAACCTCTGCTTGGCATTGGGATGAGAAACCCGTACGGAGCCGACTTGAGCCCTGCCCCTCCCCGCCCCCACCCTGGCCCATTCAACCTGAGGCCAAGAGTCCTCTCATGGGCATTCTCCTCAACTCGCTCTCGAGCCTCCTTCTAGGTAATGAGGCATAGAGTTCAAATTCATGACTGGACAACACAGCTCTCACACTGGTTCACGGGGCTGTGGCCGACCACAAGCCCTGACTGGAGGAGGGAACTGACAAGACGCTCACATAGTCACCCATCTAAAGGTCAGACCTAGGAACTCATTTTTCCAAATGCCATGTCCTGTGACAAGAAACGGTCCTGACACATTCACCTCATTTGGCTCCAGATACGTTCCAGAAGGTCACCCACCACACACCAGCCCACACCCAGGACGCGGGAGCAGCCAGGGCAGGCCCAGGGGTGCCAGGGCAGGAGTGGCCTGGCCACTGTCTGGCTGTGGCTTCCTCAGTCTCAGCCTTGGTTTCCCCTGGCTGAAAATGGGGCAAGTGGGGACTAGATCTTTTATTTCAATAAACCCTTTGTTTTAGAATCATTTTAGGTTTACAGAAAAGTTGCAAAGATAGCACAGAGAGTTCCACTGCATCCGTCATTCAGTTTCCTCTGATGTTACCCTTCGACATCTCATGGGACACTGGTCACAACCGAGAAACCAGCAACAGCACACTAGTATTAATTAAACTGCAGGCTTCATTTGGATCTCACTCCTATTTCCCACTAATGCATTTTTCCTAGTCCAGGATCCCATGTTGCATCACTAAATCTCTGATGAAGTCTCGTCCAGTTCTGAAAACAAGGGGGCAATACACCCGTGCAGTTAAAGGCCCTGGGTGTGTTCATTAGCAAGTGAATTCTGTGCTGTGCGATTTGAAGCAAAACCCTTACCCTCTCTGAACCTCAGACTCTCCTCTATAAAAAGAGGATACTAAGACTGCTGTGGGGTAATCATTTGCTAACTCACGTGAAGCAATTACTGTGGCCCTTAGTGTACCATGAGCATATTCTGATCCATCTCAGCTGGGAGGAATCATAGACCGAATCAACCATCCCAGCAAGCTGTGCGCTTCTTGGCTCAAAATCTCCCGGCAAAAAGGCTGCTCCAAAAACGAGACAGCATATTGCTGGACCAGCACATCAGACCAATGTGGAAAGCACGGCACTGGAAGGGGCAAAGGTCTAGAGTGACACAGGCCTGAGCTGGAGTCCAACCCAGCTGTTCACCAGCTGTGTGACCTTGGCCATGCTATTCAGGCTCTGGATCTTAGCACCCACATCCATTAAATGGGAACAAAGTGCCCACTGCACAGGGTTGCTGGAAGATAAAGAAGAGACCTGCACTATCGGTTGTCTTACACAAATTTGTGCCAAGTACACACCCATTTCTTTATGTCTGAACTCTGACCTTAGATTAGTTTGTTTGCACGTAAATTTCAGTAGTAATAAAAACAACTATGTGAATAAATAAAGTGGATTTTCAAGATAAAATGATATGTTCTCAAACAAAAAAGTTTAAAAACAACCGAAGACGGGGAGAGATAAGGGAAAATATTACTTTAAATTTTTTTTTTCAATTGCCCTGGCTGTTGTGGTTCAGTTGGTTGTAGCATTGTCTCATAGACAAAAAGTCACGCGTTCATTTCCCAGGCAGGGCGCATGCCTGGCTGTGGGCTGAATCCCCAGTCCAGGCACTTACGACCCCCAGTCTGGGTGCATACGTGAGGCAACCAAGCGAAGTTTCTCTCTCACACTGATGTTTCTCTCTTTCCCTTCCTCTCTCTCTAAAAACAATGAGAAAAAATTCTTCAGGTGAGAAATAAATAAATTAATTACTTAATTAATTAAAATGTTGAAAAATGGTGATTGTACAGCAGCCAGCTGCCCAGTCGTGCCAGACAGTATGCCTTCGCTAAGGTGTGCTCTTTCTGGTTGGTGCGAGCTGCCCGAATGAAGGCCGCAGAAGCTGAGTCGCAAGCCAGGCGGAAGGACCATCGAAATTCGTGGGACACATTCTCTGGCAGCGCTAGTTTCTGGCACAGTAGTTCAATCCCAGCGCCATAGCAACTCACCGAGACCAGAGTGCACAAGCAGCAGGGAGACAGAGAACGGTGGTGACAAAGTTGGGATACGAGCTTCTCAGACTCCAGCCCGAAGTCCAATCCAAGCCCCAAAGCACATCAATCCTAGAGCAACAAAAGGGGAAAGGAACCAGCAATGCCACAGACCGGTCCGAAGCAGATCGACCCCACTACTGGGATTTCCAGGATCAACAAATTTCTCCATGAGCTAGCTGCTCACTTTAGTGTGAAACTCATACGTCTTGTGACCACATCGAAAGACTGTCCTTTCTTGGTTGTTCCAATGCATGTTTGGGGCTATAGTGATACACTGCCTCCACAATCCCACTGGGCCATTGTATTGAAGAAGTGCACCATTATAAGCCTTTTCAGCTGCCTCATCACAGAGAAGTCATTCCAGTTGCTTTTGTTCAAATCACTGGAATTGTCTGGAACAGGACTTTGATACTCATACCCTGTGCCAACCGAGGCTGCCATATGATGGCGGAAGTAAGCACACAGCAACCACAAACACTGCAGCAAAAATGGTTAGCCATTCTGGCATTCCGACTGCCCGCCCATCCCCCTGCTCCACCCTCCAGCCGCCAGTCTCCCCAGAGTTGTTGTGGGGGGGTGTGCAGAGGCAGAAACAACCTCCGGCAAGGAGTCCAAAGACCCAAGTTCATGTCCCCGTTCTGAGCTGTTGATGCTTGAGAGGCAACTGAAAAGCACTTTAGCCTCCATTTTCTCATCTATAAAAGGGAGCAAATAATATTTGATTTGGTTGATTCACTTGACTATGGTGAGGGTGAGAGGAAGTGGGGGAGGGAAACTTGCAGAAAGTACAGTATGAATAGTAGGTTGAAATATTATTTGCATTATGCTAATGACAAGTATGTAGGGGACACGAGGGAAAACTAAAGCGATCAGCAATTTAGCCAGCACTTTCAGCTCACCATTCTCATTCCAACCTTCTAAATGGAAGTGGTTGTGCTTGCCCCAGATTTGTTCCAATCTTCGAAGAGATTAAATGTATGGATTTGTGGCATCACATGTCATTCCAGCCAATCCTGACCCATATTTCTCCCCATTAGTGCATGTAACAACAGCCCAAAGAGGTGTTGTAACCTTAATTGCTTGCAAAGTGTTTTGAAACCCTTAGATTAAGAAGCTCCGTGAAGTCCAGAGCATTGGCCGGCTGTGCGCCCCAGGAGTTGTACCGAGTCTCGTCTGGGCTCCTTGGAGCAGGGAGACACTGTGGCACACGTTCTGAGACTGAGGCTGCCCCAGGTACTTAGGGGCTTCAGGGTCTTATTCATGGGATGGGCCTAGACCAACTCCCAGGTTCTCCGCTTCTGCACCTCCCGGGGCATTTGGCCATTTCCCACGTTCTCCCAATGCGCCGAAGGCCCCTAGTCACCAGGCCCGTGTGACACTTACTTTGGTGCCATAGGTCTGTGTTCCTGGGCAACCTCAGCCTGAGCCCTAGAAAAGGGTGGTTGTGTCATCTGTCACTTCTGTCTGCCTCCTCATTTAAGCCTAAGGTTGATGATGTAGCCCTCACGCTAATTTTTACAGTGGGAACTGCAGAGCGAAATTTCTGTCCCATGGCCATAACCCTTGGAAGGGCTGCCTGGTGGGGACAGAAAGGGCAGAAGGGGCTCCTGGAGTCCTGGCATGGTTTTGTTCCCTTGATCTGGCCGCTCCTTCAGCCAGTGTGTTCAGTCTGTGGAAATTCAGAGCTTCACCCTTACCTGTGCATTTTTTTTCCTGTACATGTCACACTTTACAATATAAAGGTTGAAAAACGAATCATTCTAGACGCTGATTGACTTCATTTAGAATAGAGTCTGATATAATAGTGAAGCTATAAACCTAAGGAAATCAAAATCCTTTCTTTCTCTACCTTTGTGACTCAGAAATGTCTTTAGGGTTTTTTTTTATTTCCATTTTTACTTTCAGAAAAAAAAGGAAATGCCTCAATTAGCTGTTTTAATTA
The DNA here is from genome assembly GCA_004027735.1 of Carollia perspicillata. Classification (NCBI taxonomy): domain Eukaryota; kingdom Metazoa; phylum Chordata; class Mammalia; order Chiroptera; family Phyllostomidae; genus Carollia; species Carollia perspicillata. The sequence goes on from PVKM010021221.1 coordinate 11,403, forward strand.
AGTGTAATGGTTGGGGAGAAGGTCGTTCTCAACAAGAAGCTTGGGGTGCCTCCAGGGATACATGTGGACGTCTGAAATTACAGCAAAATTCTGCTGGATACACACGTACACATTTTTCTGAGAAGTGGCCACAGCTTTCATCAAATTCTCAAGGATCCCGGACCTAAAATAGGCCAGATGGACTCTTACAACTCAAGGCTTGTCAATGCGCGCTCCTCTTGACTCTAAATTCACCCGTAGCCCTCGCCAACCTGATTCCACCCAATTGTCTTCACCCATCAAAGTGAATTTGCCTACTTCGGTGGAGAAAGGGAGTGGGTTCTGTCAACAGTCAAATACGATAATGACCCATACTCATCATACTCCACGCGCGGAGGCCAGACCTTTGCCTCCCTGGGCACCTCCTCCGAGGCAAAGGCAGATCGGACTCAGAAGAACTTCACTGCGCCGATTTACGAAACCAGATTTATTAAAATTTCCTCTACAAGTCAAAAACGGCCATCTCACTCTCCACATTTATACACATGTACAGGAAGGATCTAGTGTTTCTAGCCGTCCCGGCCGGACTCCTCGGCCGGGTAACGTATCACAGATACAACAGTCCAGCAACCACGAGAGCGTGAGTGCAACAGAGGCCCCTGTCCTGCCCCTTCTCCGAGTCCCATGATTCTGTCAAGGTACTAGTGCCCATGATCATTCACATTTCACGTGGTTTTAGACACGCAGGTTATCGAGACAGACACAGACAACAAAACAAGCCTCAGAGCCAAAACAACAGAACGTATTGAACGTATGTATAAAAGGTAAAATAGATGTACAAAGTACACAGTACATGAGGTATACACGGCATTCTTAACAACCCATGTTAGTAGTTTGCCTAGGCGTAGCCCTTAAGGATGACCGCCCGCTTCTGCGCCATTTCTCAAAAATACAGTGTGTTTGATTTACCCGTTTAACCACCTGATTTCAGTCCTGTCCAGGACACCGACTGGTATGTCACCTGTACTTGTTTTTTGTTTTTTGTTTTTTTTTTTAATGCAGGTTGCGGTTTCTCTGCTAAGCTCTCTCTTCGGCAGGGAGCGAGTTCCCGTCTCTGGAAGCATTCACACAGAGGCTGGATTCCCAGTTGTCAAAGTAGGTGAGGTGGGGACTTCTGCACTGGGAGGCGGCAGGAAGAGAAGTTGGACTAGAGGACTTTCAAAGTCCCTACTGACTTCAAAGATTTGGGGTTCGCTATTTCCTCCAGATGCTGATGACACAGAGGCATTCACACCACATTGGAAATATTAACAGCCCACCATGCAAAGCTGCAGACACACACACGACACCGAGGGCAGACCGTGTCCACGGCAGGGTTGAAGTGTAATTCTGGAACCTGGTCTGGGAACCATCCAAAATTCACTTTCTCTGGAGTTTAACATTTGCTCTTGGGAGAGGGGAGTGGAGAGACTCCGAATCTTTCTCCTCATAGAAAAAAACACTCCACCCTGAGAGGGTCTTGGGAAAAAAAGCAAAGGATAAATGTTAACATAGTTGAGAAGAACCAAAAAAGCTAACAGTCGCCAAGTGCTCCAATTATTTTTAAAAATCTGCAGTCTCTGTCTGAGCTCAGAGTTCTGAAATAGCCAGGAGTTCCAATCATTTGTGACACTTTTCTACTGTTAGCTGGTAAGTGCTTTTAGGGTGAAGAGGGGAGACGTTCCAAGGTCAGGAGGAAGGCATTAAGTGCCAATGAGGTCTTGGCAGGAGAGGGAGGAGAGAGTCTGGGTTCGCGGCGCAGGCAGGCTTCTACGTCCCTAAACCAGTCTGCCCCCCGGAAGGCGCAGAGTCATTGCCAAAAGTGTGTGAAGAAAGGGTGAGCACTAAACCAAACCGAAAAATAAAAATAAAAACAAAGAACTCTCCAATTAGAGAAGCTAGGGGAGCAAAAGTCTAGCTACCAAGGACAAGTTCAAAGATGGCAGGTTTATTGGCCCGAGTTATTTATCACCCTGTTAAAATAGGTTATTGCTCCAAATGCCATTGTGCGATTCACTTCCTCTCCCTTTAGAACGTTGGTGGCTCTTGACCACACGCCGTACGGTATCCATACTCTTTGCCACCTACACAAGATGCAGACCCCACCCCGGAATCTGACCAAGGGTCTTTGGTGAGGGCTTGTGAAGAAGGGAAACAGCTTTGCGGGGCTGCCAATCAGAGTGCGTGCTATTCACACCGACGCAGTTGCTCATCACAGCCAGTCAGAGGGGCACCCTGCTGAGTTCGGCAGCTGCGGTCTTTACGCCATCACATATCTGGCTGGCACCACATTGAAAGGCCTGTCCATCTTTGGAAAGGAAATGCCATGTGTGAGAATTATGAGGTTTCTGAGGTTTCTGGGATTAGCAGAAGAAGGAACTAACGTCACTGTCCTCCTGGTACTCTGGGACAATCTGGTCTGAAGTTCCCATTTCTGAGTCGATGTACCCAGGTTCCAAGACGGACTCAAACCAGGGATGGAGTAAGATCTCAGGAGCAGTGAGTCTCTCGGAAGGCTCCCGCCTCAGGAGGCTGCGAATGAGGCACCTGGCTTTGGGGGAAATGTGGTCAGGAATGCAGAACTGTCCCCGGCGGATTTTGGAGAACAGGGCACTGGGGTCTGAGTCATGGAAGGGGTAGCGTCCCACCAAAAGGGTGTAGAGCATCACCCCAAGGCTCCAAACATCCGCCGCCTTTCCAGAGTAGGTCCCGGTGGTGTTCAGAATCTCAGGGCTCACGTAGGCTGGGCAGCCGTGTTTGTCTGACAGGGCGTCATCTTCCCCCTTGATTATGTGGGTATCTTCCAGACTCTCCAGTCTGAGCTGGGTTCTGCAGGACAGGGAACAAGCCATTACTTCCAGATCAGCTGCTATGAAAAACAGAGCCTTCTCGGTAACAGTGCCCACAGGCGCTCACTGCCAAGGCCCAAGAAATGCCATTTACCCCTTCATCCAGCAAACGGTGTGCCCTGCAACCACCAGACTCAGGATTCCACGAACCAGTACAAACTGCAGTAAACATTTGTGGAGTGTGGAGAGAGTGCCTGGGATGGAGCGTATGCTGCAAAGCCCCCAATATTATTCATTACAGAGCTAAGAAGAAATCTCCTGACAGGGCTTACACAACTCACAAAGTATGCATTGCAGAGGTGGGAGCTGGTCTCCGGGGAGTGCTGACAGCTTCTACAGAAGCTATCAGAGAAGAGCACAGTATTCTATACTTTAAGGAGGGACCAAACATCCTACAAGCTGCAGAACTTATCACACCACAGCAGCCAGGGCTATTGGACCCACACTTTGCATTACAGAGGAGGGAACCTGAAGTCACTGATATTACCCCACAGGTTGTCAACTGTCCTACTTACACTGATACACACACATGGAGGGAAGTCTATCTACCTGGGCCCAGACCGTGGTCACGGTGATGGGGAAATTGCAAGGAAGGCCCATTGCATTTATTGAGGTGTTCAACTGCAAAGAACACTTAGCCTGGACAGAGAAGTTATATGAGCAACCAAAGGTGGCTGCTGAATTTGAAAGATGCAGGGGTCCTAAAACATCTGCATGCATGGAACACCAACGGCTGAGCATCTGTACTCTCCACGGGGGCTTATCTGTTTGGGTAACAAATGAATTCTGAAACCTTTAGTCAAGGCTCTGTTATGAAGCTGCAGGGGCCTCCCTCTCTAGACCCAGCCATCCAGGTCTCTTGGACCCCACGTGGGAAACCTCTGCTCTCTGGTGGCAGCCGGAGGCCCTCTCTGCTTCTCAGAAATAGCCCTGTTTCAGTAAGTCACTCATGAAGTTAAACGCAAACATTTGGTGCTGGCTAATGGGTCAATTCCTTTTCCTCTCAAAGGTCTGGTTGGTTTTTTTTTTTTTCGGTTTTTTTTTTAATCTTCCTGCCTTCCTGTTCCCTGGAGTGTAGTATGCATGTGCTAACTTCGGTATGTCCTCAGCCTGACCTCCCCGTCGTTATGTAAAATACCCATTGGTTCTGTAAACGGAAAATATGACTCAACCCTCACTGTTCGCCCCTGATTGGCTGCTGTAGCACTAAAACCCTGCACCTGTGCTGGTTACACGCTAGCGTCAGCTTGCCATTGCTTAACCCTCGGGTTGCCAAACTTCACGCACATGACATTCGCCTGTGCAATGCGGATTTCAAAAGCTCGTAAGGAGGTGTGAAAGGCATGTTTCAGAAAATACATCACCATATTGAAGGAGCATGTGCCAGGAATTAGAAACTTCTCCATTGCAAACACTTTGCTTGTCTTTGCTAATCAGTATGTTCCAATAATTATTGCAAGGTCAATACGAAACCATGCTTTCTGGTAACTCAACCCGGTACTTTTTCAAGGACTTGGAGTTAAGGGTGAAAACATACAGGGGGAATGGGGGGGTCAGCCTTGCATAAACAGCTGCAACCAAATAACTCACAGCCACCTCTGCAATTCTAAAAGAACACTGCTTTTAATTCACAAGGGATGTGGCCCACCTCTTGAAATCAGGTAAGGTTTATCTCCTGCGGCTTCCTGAATTCTCTTGTCTGAAACCTCAGTTCTGAATCTTAAGGTCTCATTATTCTCTTATCAAGCGCATCTTGTCCTTTATGAGGTAAGCTGTGATCTATATTTAGCAACCGATTCCTGCCAACTTCCATTTATTATGCACTGTGGCTATTTTCTGAATACGTAGCCAAATAAGATGTCCAAAAAAGTCACCGGAGAATGTGAAAAAAATATTAGGGGCCAAGCCTGAGATGGAACAGGAATGTGGTGTTGAGGAGGGCAGAATTCTGCAAAGGGAGCTCAGTTATACCTTCTAGGTACAAAAAAAAAACAAAAAAACCACCCACTCAGTGAAAACAAGGATTTGAAAACTTCCTCTAGGAGTCAAGGTTGTGAAGGGCAAGTTGACATTTGCACCCCAGCAGAAATGACCTTTCTGAAAACAATGGAGAATAAACCTGATCCTGGGGTGGAAACGGGGAGGGCTTCCCGTCGTCACCTGACATCCCACAAAAGCACGGAGGTGTCCCCAAGCCACATCCACACGAGTGCAGAATAAGCCAACCTGGGCCAGGGCTCGTCAGGAGAGGGCTTCTAAAAACTAACTGGGGCAGCTGAGCCCTTGGCGTGGTTTTGAACCACAACACTGTATCCAGCTGCTCAACCTGCACCTTCGTTTTGGTTCCAAAAGGCCACAGGAGGGACTGTGAAGGCTGCTCACCTCTCCTCCGTGGAGAAGACGAATTTCCTAAGCTTCAGGTCCCCCAGCACAATGGCCGACTGGTGACAGTGGGCAACGGCAGAGACAATCTGCTTGAAGAGCCGGGAGGCCTCCTCTTCCCGCAGCCTCTTCCGGCTTCGCACGTAGGAGTGCATGTCCCCAAAGTCCTTCTCAAAGAAGACATAGGCCTTAGTTTCCCCAAGGATCACTTCCACGATGCCAGTGATGTTTCTGTGTGACGGCAGCTGGATGTAAGGCCTGATTTTGTCCTGGTAGTGTTTAATGGGAAACACCTGCAGAGAGAAGGCGACCCACTTAGGAGGCAAGAAAAGCAGAGGCCACTTCCAAAATCCCAGGCTGGGCTGCAGTTCTCAATCTTTGGGCCTATAGTTGATGGTAGGGTCCATTCATTTACCCCCCTTATCTCTGCTGCCCCCGCTGATGCAACCCGGGCTGCCCCTACCACCCCAAACCAGCAACATCCAGGACTTTGGGCTAGCCAGTACCCAACAGGTTACCATATGGAAGGTTCAAAAGAACTGCCTTCTATATACGCTCTCACCTTCCATGAGGTCATCAGCTCCAGAGAGCTAAGCCCCCAAGTCCCCACCTTCTTGACCCTTCCTTGTTGGCAGGCGATGCCACACTGGGTGGCTGATAGTAGCCCCTCCCTGCCCCCTTCGGGGTCTCCAGGTGTTGAAAAGCAGGCCCTGGAAATGCATGGCCTCCTGCAAACCCGAAGTGCTCAGCCCAGAGAAGGTGCTGACTGTGGAGTCTGCAGCCTCCAAGTGGAAGCAGGGACTGGAGAACTGGCAGATCTGTCATTAGTCAGAAGGAACTGGTGACTCGGAGGGAGAAGACTGTGACTAGGCAGCCTTAAGCAACCTGCCGACCGTCTGGCTCAGGCATCAGCAGCCTTGAGTGAAAATTCTCCCAGGCAGATATGGGATCATCTCCATAGTTTTTTTATTATTATTATTATTTGTTTTTATTTCTCCACACCCCTCGACTCCCACCTCCACCTTCACCCAGGAAATGGGTAGTATCTCCTCCAAAAAGCTGGCTGGTCTCTTTAAGAGCCTTTTGTTTGGCTTGGTTACTCATATCCTAGGACTCAACTGGAAACGGTGACACACGGGCTGTCACCATCTGGATTCAGCTATTATCTGCGCAGAGGAACTGGAAGGGGTTGCACAATGGCCAGACCCACCCCACCTCTGAGGCCTGGCTGCTCTGCCACCAGCTAGAGAAACCTCTCTGCTGCCCCCCTCCCACGCCACGCACCGCACTGCACACACATACTCTTCCTAAAACAGCTCGTGGCCCCCAGCAGCCGGCGAGAGGAAAAGATGTTTCCCCCCTTTCAACTGGGCTTGAGCATGAGATTTCATTCAAGTCGGACACTAGGTGGCAGCAACAAGCCCAGGAGAGTTGGCGAGGTTGGGTCGGGCAGGGGGTGTTGCTGGATGAGGGTCAGGTGAGTTGCGGAAACCCAAGAGCGACTTTAACAGGGGTGACCCCATCCTTCGGGTGAAAAGGAGACGCCCAGAGGTTTCTCGGGGATGCCTGAGACGCGGTGTGAGGTTCGCAAAGGGTGGACTGTGGGAACCGTCTGCGTCTCCGGGCGCTGCGGGAGCACGCGGAGGATCCGATTTCTAGGAGTTATATCTCCTGGATGGAATCCCTTATGTTAAGAAGAAGAAAAAATCGCTGGCCGGAAAACAAAGACGGGACTGGAAGCGAGGAATCCTAGCAGCTGTGGGCTTTCCAACATTTCTACTAGGGGCAAATCCCCCTCCACCCCCCGCGCTGGAAGGGCCCCTCAGAATTCTCTCTCTTCTCTCTAGGAAGAATGGGGTTCTTGTCCCAGCGCGGGTTCAAGCTGGAATCCCCAAGACCCGAGCCCGACGCCGGCAGCTGAGCCCAGGTGCCTTGAAACCCGGGCAAGGGGGCTGCCGGCTGCTCGAGGCTCCACGGAGGCACCCGCTGCAGGGCGTCCTTCCAGGACAGAGGCGGGGGGAGAGAGGAGAATGAGAGAAGGGGAATGGCATGGCCCAGGAATCCATTTCAATTCCATAACTTATATGGAACGCGACACACTGCACTGGGCGCTAAGAAAATACTGTAGAGAGAACGCAACTGAACACTGCACTTCCTCTGGACTTCCGACCCCTCTCCATTGTATCAGTCCATGGGGAACCCTTCAATCGCCCCAAAGGGTGAACCTGGTCAAACGCTGCCTCACCCGGCTCAAGTCACTTATCCACCGTGCCCCAGCTCAAACGTTGGTGGCACCTTCGACCTCCCGAGCGCCGGTGGGTGAGACCCCAAGCACCACTGCCTGCCACCGCGTCCCACCCCCTACCCCCAAGCCCCACGCTACAACCCCTGGGCGCCTACCTTGCAGCGCAGCTCGCGGCCCGTGTGGATGCACAGCGCCCGGGACACATGCTCGCGTTCAGCCAGGGGCAGCAGTAGGTAGTCGGCGATACGGCTGGGCCCCGGCGAGCTCCCGGAGCTGTCGCCAGACCCCGATGCAGCGGGAGGAGGCTGAGGACTGCAGGGAGAACCAGGGGGGCTGAGGTAGTCCGGTTGGTTGGAGCACTCAGAGAGGCGCGGGCACTTGGCCGCCACCGCGGCGGGGTCGTCCGCGTCCAGTAGGCGTTTGGCCGGGGCACCCCGGGAGGCCGGGAGCAGCAAGGTCGGGCCGCGGGGCTGCGAGGCGCCGCTCATGGCAGAGCGCACGGGACCGACCCTCATCCCGCCCCGGGACGGGATGGTCCCGGCTTTGTACGTCCTGGGATCCGCGCGGGAGGCGCTGCGGGCTTGGCGCGGGCGCCGCGACTTACTCCAGCCCTTGAGGAGTTTGCAGACAGAGCTGGGCTCGGCCCCCACAGGGGGCAAAACAGGAGTCCGCTCCTGAGCGCTCTGGTGGCACACCGGGACCTCGCTGGCCGCGCGTCCGGGGGGCGGAGGCCGGCTCGGGTCTTCGGATTCTCGCAAGCACCGGCTTGGTGCGCCTCGCTGGGAGCGGCCGCCGCTATTGTTGTCAAGGCTGCCGACAGTCTCAGAGGCAGAAACGGCGGTGGCCGGCGTTCCCAAGGTCCCGAGCCGCGAGGACAGGATCCCGCAGGCTCCGTAGAACGCAAATCAAATGCGTTTCCCAAAGCAAGAAGTCCGGAGCGAAAGCCGGAGCAACTTTTCGGTGGCGCTCGCGATCCTACGTGCTCCGGAGCTCCCAGCGTGTGTGAGCGAACGAGACGCACTCGGAGAGAGTGACTGAGTGTGAGTGAGTGTGTGCGCCGCACAGATCCCAGCCAGTGCACTCCTCCTTCTCCTTTTCCTCCACCTCCTCCGCCTCCCGGTGACTCACGCTGTATACACACACACTCACAGGCCGGGCTGTGTAAACAGTTGGGAAGCCGGGTTGTGCAATGAGGTGGCTACGACGACTCGGGCCTTGCCGCCAGCGAGCAATCACCGGAGCGGAGGGGGAGGCTGAGGGGGGAGCAGAGGTGGAGCTGGGTCCGCGGGGGCGCTAGGGGTGGCCCGAGCACTGGGGATGCTCTGGGTAGCGCGCGCTCTGGCGCAGGTGGTGCGTCCGGGCCGGCTTGGGCGCGCGCACGCGCCTCCGGGGCTGGGCTGGGCTGGGCAGGAGGCGGCGCGCGCACTCCGGCTGGCGGAGAGCTCAGCTACACCAGCCGAAGGAGGGGGCGGAGGAAAAGTTCCCGTGACGTCAGGGTCCCCGGGAAGTGGGCGGACAGAGAGGGGCGGGGCCTCGGGGAGGAAGCGACTGAGGATTGGTGCGCGCTCCCCATTCACACCTAGCACAAAGGTCTGCGGGCGCGCGCTCCGCGGTTCTGAGCACCCGCAGCCAGCTGCTGCTCCTCCGTTAAGCCTTTCGCCCCGGGGATCCCCCACCTCTCGGCGCCTAGGAACCAACGGTTGGAACCGTGGGCGCCGGCGAGGCCCGGGTGCAGCGAGAGGAAGGGAGGATAGGAAAGGTGATGAATTCCAGAACAAGTCATTCACCCCCACGCGGCAGTTCCGGGGAAGACCTGTGCGTGGTAGTGGATGTGGCTTTTTTTTCCTTTTCCTGCCCCCTCCCAGTTCTAATCCCCAGCGTCTGTTCGCTTCCACAAATAGAACCTTCTGTTGGATGAAATAAAAGCAAACACTGGGCCTTCTGCGCTGCCTCCACCTCCACGCCCCTCCCGCGCCTGCCGCCTGCCCGGATTGCACGGAAATAGCGTCTCCAGGCTCCCTGGCCGCCCCTTCGCGGTGACTCGCAGAAAGAGCTTCCTGCGCCGCGGCCGGTGGGAAACAAAGGATGTGGGGAGCGGGCGGAAGGGGCCCACGTGGCCGCCGCCGGATTCCTACCCCCTCCCCAGCCAACAACAGGGTTTGGGGCCCGGGTGCCAGTCCCGGTTCCCTGGTGGGCCGGTAGGCGTGTGGAAGTCTTTCTGGCCACAGACTTGATACTGGCTACCCAGGGGCAACCCTGTAATCTCGTGTGCGTGCATTCCTGCAATGTGATTTGGGTGAGCACAAAATGCGTGCCAGACCCTGCCCAAAGCTCCATGAAAAAAAAAAAGAAAAAAAAACTTTAGAATCTCATTTTCTTTCATGAGAGAAACAGGTCATTTTGGAGTCCTTGGACACCCAACATAAAGAACTATTATCAGAGGGTCCCTGCATGTCAGCTAAAACCAGGTCAAGACCCAAGGATAAATCCTTTTGTCTCCATTCATTCAATGAACACTAATCAAGCATCTACTAAGGGCTAGACGCTGGGGATTAAGAGATGAGGATTAAAATAATGCTAATAGCTAAGATTAGTTGAGGTCCATAATGTGTTAGGCACTTTACACGTATTACTTAACTTCAGTGTTACAACCACTCTGTGGGGTTATTTTTTTGCCCCATTCCACAGAAGAAGAAACCTGCAAAGACTTCTTTAAGTCACTGCTGTAGTCAGATTGCTAGTAAGTGGTGGTGCTTACTGGTGGGGACTCAAAGGAGAGATTATGACCTGTACAGAGAACAGGAGTTAGGGAGGACTCCGACTAGAAAACATTTGACCTGGGGGATGTGTGGATGGTGAGATAGTTGCCCTGGCCGGGGGTGGGGGGGGTCGAGGTTAGGAATGGTAGGTGATGGTAGGTGGCCAGGGAAGTGGCAAGGGCAGGGCTGACATAAAGAGGCCAGGGTGGCTGCAAGGGAAGCAGGGAGCTGAGCCTGAAAAGATCCTTTGGGAAAATGTAAAAGGCTCCAAAGCCATGGTGAGGAGGTTGCCCTTAGTCCTGTGGCTGGGAGAGAGGTCTTCAGTCTTTCATTTTGTGCCAGTCTTTAGGATCCCCTGAGCTGCCAGCTTCACATCTGCACTTGGACGCCAGACTCAGCACGGTTCATCAGCATCTTCCTCCACAGTGTGCGCCTCCTTCACTGCCTCTTCTGAGACACAGGCGTCACCACCACAGACCCCTGGCACCAGAGTCCCTGACAGTCATTTCCCCTGGAACCCGCCTTTTTCCTGTCCCCCACAGCCGGTGGGTCACTGGATCCATCTTAGACATGGCTGCTGTCAGAACCATCTCCTGCCTTCGCCTGCTCAGCTCTCTGGAGCTGCCCCTCGTAAAAACTTTCGTGTTTCCTTACCCACTGGCTTCCAGCCCAGCTTGCCCAGTGGGAGACCCTGGAGGGAGATGGGAGAGTGGGAGGAAGAGAGGGTAGTGGCTACTTCTTCCTTTCTCTCTGCTTCAGGCACTGGCTGCACCTCCTCTGTGACCCCAGGCCGCCTAGACAGCCCCTTTGTATGGCTGTTGCCATGTGCTATGAGATTCTCCCTGCCCCCCAGAACTGAAGGATTTAGTGCCCCCCGCCCCCAGCTGCTGGAGCGCCTTTGGGGAGCTATTTTGGAAAATTGACTCAACAGAGAAGAGCTACCTTACCCATGGTCACACTGCCTTCTCGGGAGGTCTGCATCCCATGACTGATGGCCATGGGATTGTAAAGGCTGGCCCCAACTTGGGCTGACGCTGAAGGGTTTCCCAGCTTCGGACCACTCATCACGGGGTGGTCCGAGATCGCC
>PVKM010021222.1:0-22736 GCA_004027735.1 Carollia perspicillata
CACCTAAAACAGGAGCAGAGCCACAGAAATGGAGATCACCTGGAAGGTTACCAACAGGGGAGTGGGAAGAGGCAGGGGAGGAGGTAGAGAGAATAAGTAGCATAGGTGATGGGGAGAAAATAGACAGAGGGCAAGAGTAGTGTGGGAAATGTAGAAGCTAAAGAACTTATGACACATGGACATGAACTAAAGGGGGGGAGTGTGGGTGGGAGGGGTGTGCAGGGTGGAGGGAAAGGAAGGGCAGGAAATGGGACAACTGTAATGGCAAAATCAATAAAATATATTTTAAAAAAAAGAAGCAACCAACGGGTGCATAAGTAAAGTAAGCGGAACAACAAATTGCTGTTTCTCTCTCTCTCGACTAAAAAAAATAAAATCACATTATATTTTAATAAATTAAGCACTGAGTTGTATTTTATTAAATTTTGTAATTAAATCAGGAAAAAAATTTAAAAAATAGGAAAAAGAAAAGTCACCAAAGAGAAGGAAAAAACACAAAGGAAAACAGTTTGAGAGGGCATCAGCGTGTAGGTACTTTACTCCTACCCTTTTCAATTCACAGTATTGTTGTGATGTGTTACAGATGAGAAATTTAATTGGAAACCAATTTTCTTACTTTAAAAGTCGCTGCTGTATTTCTTCCCAGGAATCCCTGCGGTTCTCATCGACATACATTCGAAACAGGATCCTCAGACAACAGGCTAGGCTGCTGGTTTCTTGTTTTAGAAGATTGGGCTTAGACTTGCCCTTAAAACCTGGAGATCAGAGAGTCACTGAAATTATGTACGCTTCTAGGTTAATGCTGAAAACCATCTAGGAACCTAATCTAGTTACTTAAACACTTGAACTGCTCACATTCTTACTGCAGCTCAACTGTGACAGCAGGCAGCGGCAGACAGCTCGTCCTGGCTACAGGACGCACCTCGTCCCCACTGCCCCGAACTCGTCTCCCCTTAGACTCTGCCCGGTGGCTGGTGAGACGATTTGTTTCATCTGTCAAGTGTAACAGGTCTTCAGAATTCTAGCTTGTCACAAGATTTTTTCCCACAAAGCACACAGAAGAACACATTTCCCAAAAGCACTACCAAGTACACACAGAGATGTGTGAACTACTCTCACAGGCGGGACCTTATTACAGAGACAGTACATCTAGATATTTTAAAGTCACAGAGAAAAATGAGATTTAAAAATTCTAGGTTCAAATAAGCTTTTGGGGATAACAACAATACAAAAAATATACAAACTATCACTTTTGTGTAAAAGCTCAAAATCTGAGCCTCCCACCATCACCTGAGGATTTGTGTATTTTTGGAGGTGGAAAAGAGAGAGAATCCCTAAAAGCTTCAGAAAAATGTATGAATGCTTTCTGTTTCTCCTAGACTACTACACTTACTGTATCACAACATTTAACCACCTAATTTTAATCCAATGCAACATTTTTTGACTTGCTATGTCAATTCAATTATCTAACTTTCAATTTGTTTTCCCATCAAAAATTTACTGAGAACCTCCCCTGTGCCAGGCAATGTTCCTGGTAGCGGGATAAAATCTGTCTAGCATTTCCTTTCTCTCCCTCAAGCATGAAAATACCTGGTAAGGTATTCCAGCTACATCTACAGCATCAGGACTCTCCCAAAGGCTTTAAGGTTTTAGGATGATGACATCTGTGGCCACTATCCAGTCTCCTGTGTGTCCTTACCTGCTCGCCACAGGACGGTCCGCTGCTCGTAGTTGGAATTGAAGGCTTTTGAGAATGAGTGGGACTCCTGCAAGCAGTCCAACAGCTTGAAGAGGTGCTGGGAAGACATGCACTTATACATGCCCCGATCCTCCGTCTCTATGTGGATGTCCGTATCCAGCGTGTCTTGCTAGAGCAGGGAAGACAGAGAGCTAAGCAGAGGAGATGGAGGGGTTCCGGGCATTGTGACATCAGACAAAGGCAGTCATAACTCTCCAAACTCATCCTCTGTGTCAAAGAGACTTCGTTCCTCAGCACTCGGAACTATTTCCCATGTAGGCCCTGCTCTTGGGCTGGGGACAGAGCACACTGAGCTCTTGCATGACGGTGGGCTTTGCTGGCCAAAGTTTCAGTTTCGTCAGTGCTGCCTTCACAGCGTGAACAGAAGTGTGTGTTTCTCCAACTGTTTCACTACGAGATTGCACTGTCCTCTTTATTTTATAAAGAAGTTGGAAAATGACAACATTGAACAGTAATATTGTGACAGAAGGTTTAAGTCTCAAAACGTACTCACTGAGAGACAGAAATTACTAAGGAAAGCCCAACTGGACTCTTGAGCTTCATCAGGTGACCAGTGAGTTTAAGTTCAACAACTGTGTTTTCAAATACGAAGGGAAAAAACTCCTTAAGACACAGGTATGAAATGCTAAAATTGTTTTATTGTACGTGTTGCCTAAAACGGGAGGTCTAATCAGGGATTTTATATTTCCTGAGCCCTCGAGGAACAAGCCCACACTCCTCAGAAGCCAGAGTCACAAAAGGACAAAAGGGGCAGAGTTTGTAGAACCCTCCAAATTTATCTACCGAGTCAACATAATCCTTATCAAAACCCCAGCCGACTTCTTTGCAGAAATTGACGAGCTGATCTTAATATTCATGTGTAAACGCAAGTGACACAGTAGCAAAATATCTTGAAAAAAGAAGAGCATCTGAGATCTTGCTTCCTGCAACGTCATCAGTTTGACCCAAATAAACTCTTACAAAAATTATTTTTTTAAAAGCACCACAAAGTTGGACGACTCCTATTTCCCAATCTCAAAAATTAATGAAAAGCTGCAGTAATCAAGACAGTGTGGTAACTGGCATAAAGACAGACATACAGATCCATGAAACAGAACTGAAGTACAGAAATCAATCCTTGTATTTATGGTCAAGTAATTTCCAACACTGGTGCCAGAATAATTCACTGGGGAAAAACAGTCTTTATAACAAAAGGTGCCGGGACAGCTAGATACCCATGTGCAAAAAAAAAATGGAAGGTAAACCCCTTAACTACCATTACATAGAAACAATTGAGTAAAAAATGGATCAAAGACCTAAATATAAGATCTAAAATGACAAAACTCTTAAGAGAAAACACAGACCTAAATCTTTGTGACCTGAATTAGACAATGCTTTATTAGATCTAACAATAAAAGTATAAATGCTAAAGAAAAATAGTAAGTTGAACTTTTTAAGTAAAATTAAAAACTTTTGTGTTTCAAAGGACACCATCAAGAAAATGCACAGAATGGGAGAAAACAGTTGCAAACATATGTCTGACAAGGGCCTAGTGTCCAGAATATATAAAAACTCTTACAATTCAGCAATAAAAAGATAAATAACCTAATTTAAAAGTGGGCAAAGGATTCGAATAAACCTCTCTGCAAAGATATAGAAATGGCCCAGAAGCACAGAAGATACTCAGTATCATCAGTCACTGGGGAAACAAAAATCAAAACCACAGTGACACCACCTCACACACCCACTGGTGCGACAGTAACCACCATTAGTGAGGATGTGAGGAAACTGGAGTCTTTATACACTACAGACGGGAACGTAAAACAGTGCAGCTGCTTTGGAAACAGTCCATCAACGCCCCAAAAAGGTAAACTTAGAGTTACCATATGATCCAGCAGTTCCACTCCTAGATACGTATTCAGGAGAATTAGAAACATATGTCCACATGAAAACTTATATACGAATGTTCATGGCAGAATTATTCACAACAGCCAGACAACACAAAAAAACCAAATGTTCATCAGCTGATGAATGGATAAACATAGAAGTTGGTATGGCCATACAATGGAATATTATTCAGTCATGTATAAAAATAATGAAGTACTCATACAGACTACAACATGGATGCACCTGGAAAATATTATGCTAAGTTAAAGAAGCCAGACATCAAAGCTGACTTATTATATGATTCCGTTAAAATGAAATATCCAGAGTAGGCAAATACTGTACACAGAGACAGAAAGCAGATTTGATGAGCCGTTGCTAAGGGCTGGAGTCAGAAGGGAGTGGGAAGTGACTGTTAATGGTTAGGGCGTTCCCTTTTGCAGTGATAAAAAGTATTCTGTAATTAGACAGCTGTGATGTTTGCATAACTTTATGACTATACTAAAACCACCAAATTGTATCCTTAAAAAATAAAAAAAAATTTAAAAAGCCTTTGGGCTGGATCTAGCCCACAGATGTGTTTTGTTCATCAGTAATTACAGCACTTAAAAAGGTGATTTCCTATATGAAAAAAAATCTTGATTCCGGTTCCTCTTGAAACCTGGAAGACCGTTATGACTTAATGCCCCTCACCACCCAAGCTGGGGGGTGGCCTCGGCTCTGACTGGTCTGGAGCTCTGTCACCGTCCCACCCAGCCTGCCCCATGCACTCACAGGGTGCTGGCCCCTGAGGCACTTAAATTCGTATCCCAAGGTATAAAGTTACTGTCCATGTTTCGGACACTTATTCTCTATTTCCAAGAATACCATGTATACAGATTATATACACAAAACAAAAAGTGAACTTTCTCAAGTAAAAACTAGTATTGTCATCCACATATATTTCCCTCTCAGTTACTTATGGTTAAATTATACACAAATGACGAGGAACAGTCCCCATGATTAATAACGTTCAGGGTGGCGGGAGGGGGGTGGCATCTGAACAGTGGTATGCTGGAAATTGGCTCTCTGGGGAATGAAAACAAAAAGCCCTGGTTTTAGTGTTCGCTGATTTCTGTGCCATAGACACTTCCATCACAGCCAGTTTCGAATGACCAACATGCTGCTGAACATGGCTGGGGAGGAGACGGGCCTGATGGGCTCTCGTGGGCCATACGAGCTGGCCCCAGCACACCCCTGCCACCTGTGCCACCTCCCCACCGACAAGGGTGCCCTTCTCGAGGCCTGCTCTTATTACCTGGGCAGCAACCATGTGCTCTGCATCTTCCTTTTTGCTTGTTGCCGGGTAGAACACGATATTGTCAATGGTCTGTATCAATTCCAACTGGACCACGCACTTGATGAGGAGGCTGGCAAACAGTTTCTGATCTATATTAGATGATAAAGATTAACCCTAATAATGATTCAGCCAGTTTTGGATAAATATTCCCTGGGTGCCTACTATGTGTAGGCATTGTTCTTGGCACTGTGGCCTAATAATGAAAAAGCTGGACGACAATGAATAGGCTCCCCTGGCAGAGACAGACAATGAATAAGATGTTTAAGTGTATGATGGAGTATGTCAGACGATGAGGACATGAGGTGGGGGCGGGGATAAGGCGGGGATGGTGTCAGGGTGGGGCTGCATGTTGAAACCATCTGGTCAGGAAAGGTTTCTCTGCAAATGTGGTATCTGAACAAAGGCCAGAAGGAGGAGAGGAGTCAGCCATGGAGTCTCCGGACAGGCCACTCCTACGGAGCAGCTCGGGACTGTGCCCCTACACCCGCCACAGGTTCCTGCAGTGGCCAGACTCTCCGAACTGGTCTGAACCTCAGTCTTGAAGGGCAGGGCTCATTTAGTTCTTAGTTCTGGATCGCTTTCTGTCCGCCTTGGAGGCAGGACTGCTTTGGATGCAGGAGGAAAACTTCTGCATCCTCTTCTACACTTTTTATTGGTTAGCCATCTTTGACTAGTTAACAGTTTTTTCTGTAGAATTTTCCCTGTTCAAATCATTGGTGTGACTTCTGCCTGCTGACGAGACTGCGACTAGTTCTGCACCCATCCCTTCTTTCCAGCCCTGGGCTCAGGGGCAGCCCACTTCACAGGTGTCGGCTGACTGCACTACAGTAAAAGCAGAGATTTCCTCTTCAACTTACTGTTATAGAATCAGAATGTAAAAAACAGTAAATGAAGTGTTTAGTGATGGCAAACAAGGAAGAGGGGTCAAGTTTTTGAAACTGGCTATGAAATTATATAGTAAGATCTCCAAGCAGAGTTCCCTTTCGTTAAAGAACACCACAGTGGAGTTGCAAAGTTGTGACTTATACCAATTCAACTGTGCCATCTTGGGCTAAAAATGGAAACAAGGGGAGAAAACAACACAAGCGGTATAAGAGATTCTGCATGCTGCTCCGCTCACGGAGATGAAGCCCAGAAGGGAGACTGAGATGGGAGATGGGGAGAAAGACAGTGACCCTTGGAGGGACGGCAGGGGTCTCAAGTCCCAGGCATCTCTCGGAGTTCAGGTGTTGTGCTGCACTGAGAGTGGTTCGGCACTTGCACCCACACCAGCCAGACCTTTAACTGGAGCTGATGAGGCAGCAGGGCTCACGTGCTCATGGACGCTGCGGGGAACCCGTGTGCTGCAGTGTTCGGGACAGTGCGTCAGTCTCCAGCATGGTCCTTTTTAATGGATTTCAAGGGCGACAGGTTTTTATGCCTTCAGAAGATAATGAACACACACGGTGTCTAACGTGCTGCTTCTGAAGTTAATGGTCACGTTAACGCCCATAGCCTGGCACGTGCGGAAGAGCAAGGGTCTGCTATGAAGGAAAACAACGGGGCACACACACAACTTTAAAAAGAGCAGACTCACACCAGAACAGTCAGTTCTGATTTCTCAGTCAGCCAAAGTGCGCCTGAATCACGACGCTACTTCACACTGTGGGTCATGCCGTTAGCTGAGGTCCCAGGCCACTCAAATGTAAAGTAGCACCACCTCAGGGGGCCAGTGTAAGGACTACAAGAGGTCGCACACATGAAATACACTGTGCAGTGCTTGGTTCGCAGCAACCGGCGAACCTATTGTTCTTTTTTAATCCTCACCCAAGGAGATTTTTTTTCATTGCTTTTAGAGAGATAGGAAGGGGGAGAGAGAGAAAACTATCGATGTGAGAGAGGAACATTGACTGGTTACCTCCCAGGACTGGGATCTACATGCCCAGACCCCACATCTGAACCAGGGATCATACGCTCCCAGACCAGGGATCAAACCTGCAACCTAGGTAGGTGTCATGTGCCCTGGCTGGGAATCAAACCTGCAACCTTTCAGTTATGGCATAATGCTCCAACCAAGTCACACCAGCCAGGGCTGCAAACCTATTTTTTTTTGACAGACAGTAGTAACACCGTAAGTCACATTAAGTCTCAAGTTGAAAGAGTAATTCAAAACTAGTATCCACGAAAGGGAGCTCTGAGACATAAAGAGCTCCCCCAAATCAACAAAAAAAAGAGCAACAGTCAATATAAAATGAGCAACGATTATAAATAGATACTTCATAGGAAAAAAATAGACCTAGTTCTTAAACATCTTAAAAATGGCTCAGTGTCACTCATAATTAGAAAGCTGCAAGTTAAAATGACTCCAAATATACCAAACATCACCTAGGCATTCCCAAAGGTCATGTAAACAGGTATAACCTTGATGGGTAGCAATCTGAAGTTATCTGTCAAAGTGGCAAATACATTTATCTGTTAACTCAGCAATCCTATTACCAGGAATTTATGGTACAGAAAAATTCACAAATGACACATGTGTTAGGTGATTCGGGCAATATATGTAACAGGAAACAAGTGGGAATAGTATAACTGTCCATTAGTATCGACTTAATTAAGCACACAACAGCACATCTAAAGCCTGCTATAATATACAATAGTATAGAACGATGTGAAAGGTCTTGATTAAGTTTGAAGAAGCTCTAAGACATATCAAGTGAAAACATAATGCACAGTATTCTACAACTGCACCAAACGGAGAAGAGAATTCATACTTCATGTCTATGTGTATCTGTGTGTATACGAAGGTACATTCCTGGCAGGTAAACAAATGTCTCTGCAGGGGGCATAAGAAGCTGGTGCACTGGCTGCCAGACAGGAAGGAACCAGCAGACCAGGCACGGCGTAGAAGGAAGGCTTACCGTGTTCGCTCTTCGGTGCCTTCTGGGTATCTGCAGCATGTGTCTTACCTATCTACAGTCAGTACAATAAAACAATAAAGAAAGTGGCCTTACTTGCATACGGTCTACCTTTCCAGCTCTCATCGGTGGGGTTCGAGAGTTGGCTCTGGCCCCTCTCGGAGGCGTTTTTGTCTATGCTGCTTAATGACTGGAGGTCCAGATCCACATCCTAAAAGTAAACCAGAGAGAAGTACGACGTTCAATTCTCTTCATCTGCAATGACGTGCCTGGACAGAGCAGTGCCTGTTGGAACGCTAGGGCTCCGCTTCAATGTATGTGTTTTGCTCAGCGTGAAGTATGACTGCAGTGCACGCTTCACGTGGCGCCTCCCAGGGGGGGCACAGAGAGACCGCAACTTCCAATCATTCCCCCTCCATTGAAACTTCCCATTTTCTTATTCCAACTTAGAGGGCATTTCTCGACATATGACTTAACAATGAGCACGACCAACTTTTAATGAGATCTAATTAAAAAATAAACTGGTGCAATAGCTAGCTTTTAAGTTGACGACAGAAGACAGAGTTCAACAGCTATGTAACGATGTCAAAGGGGGGAATCACTTTGTAAGTTATATAAATGTCTCACCACTATGCTGTACACCTGAAACTAATGTAACGTTGAATGTCAACTGTACGGAAAACATTAAAAAATAAAGTGATCAAATGAAAATACAAACACGAAAAAAACCCACCAGAAAGTGTTTAAGTAATGGGCTTTATGGTTAAGTTGTTATATCCCAAATGCCTTTTGAACTCTAATGCCCTTTTTGTTATTTGGGAATAGAAGTTAATGTTACAAACACCCATGTAAACCAAAGTATTTGAAAGTGAGACGTGAATTAGAACTTCATGTGGCTTCACACAAAAACAACTACTATTTCATAGGTGGAGAGGAAAACACTCTTTATCTAGAAGGATAATAAATGAGGATAATTACGCTGAAGTGTTAGTCATAACAGTGAAGTACCAGAATCGACCTGTCCGACATGGGAGAATTCACTAAATACATTATAATAATGTGCAGCTACTGAAAAGGCCTTTCTCAGAGAATATAACTAGAAATATTTTGTGGTTTTATTGAGGTGACTTATTTTCTTAATATTGGGTCGGTCAAAAAGTTTGCTTTTCTCTGTACGATGGCTCCAGTAGTGCTTAATTGTCTTTAACTTTATTCAAAACAATTTTGTTAGATCGTATTGCAACAGCTGTCATATCAGCATGCATTTAAAAAACTTACTAAATTGTTGAGTTTTTGTACAGCCATTTTAATATTGAAGATGGAAGAAAATACACTATATTTTTGGCATATTATGCTTTACTATTGCAAGAAAGGTAAAAACGCAAAACAAGATTCATGCAGGGTACGTAGAGGAGGTGCTGTGAGTGATCAGACGTGTCAAAAGTGGTTTGCGAAGTTATGTGCTGGGGATGTCTTGCTGGATGATGCTCCGTGGTCGGGCAGAGCAGCTGAGGTTGAGGGTGACCAAATCGAGGCATTGAGAACAATCGGTATTATACTGCACAGGGGATAGGCAACATACTCAAGAATATCCAAATCAATCAAGTTATTGGTGAAAATGAAAAATGTGTCTTATATTTTACGGAAAAAAACATATGGAGTTTTTGGCCAACCCAATATTTTTCTGTACTTTCTAAAAAATGCACCAATAAACACACATTAGTTTTTAGATCTTATAATTGTTTACTCATTTCCCATCAGGAAAGCATAAAGTCTTTGGGCTGCTTACTTTTCTTTTTAATATAAAATGAGATCAGAGAAAAGAGAACCAACGGAAAAATCTTACCAAGTGTTTTTCTGATGAATCCTCCTCCATGCCTGCAGGCCTCCATGTCAGCAAACTTGAGAAAATGCAAGAGAAGGAAAATGTTCACTGTGAGAGGCAACCCCGAGCTTTAAGACACCCACTGAACATAGAAACACATAATAATCACATTAACACTTACACATGTGGAATGGTTGTTTTGAAAATATCCATCATACAACTGCATGTTTTATCCCAGACATCAGGACTGAATTTTTCTCCACTGGATATCACTAAATTTTCTAAGCAGTTTGTACCCGACCGAGCCAACTGCTCATTATCTGAAAGACAAAACAGCATCATCCTAAATTTCAACTGCAGTTTGATTCCAACCAGATCACTGATGCTTCGTGCTGTGAGGCGGGGGCTATGCCACTGGGGGTTTGCAGGCTAATTAAGGGAGCACTGCTACAGGCACTATTAAAATTTTTATGGTTCAAGTGGGCTGTAAGAGGAGAAATTACTTATCATAGCTTTACTGCCAGGGATCAGAAGAAGGTCAATATTTCGCTACCTAATTTACTGGCTTCTTGTATGAGACGTGGTAAAAGGAGATAAAAAATATCTGAACAGTGTTTCTAAAAAATTAGTGCCTCAGACTCTACTTTTCCAATTTTTGCTATCTAGGTGTCAACTGTTTTATCACTTACTATTTTAAAACTGAGACACTTTTGAAAAACTCATCTAAGTTAAGCCTCATCCTAATAAGACAAAACTATCTATGGCACCCGGGTTTAACGTGCTACCTGGATATTGCCCTAACACACACCAAAGGGAACAGCTAAGCACTCAAACAACAATGTCTGCTGATGAAGTTACTGGTCTTGACCCCTGCAGCACATTTAAAAAAATCTTCACCGAAGCATATATTGTATTATTTTAGAGAGGAATGGGGAAAGAGAGAGGAAGAGGGGAAGAGAGAAAGACAGACAGGCAGACATGGACGTGAGAGAAACATCAAAGGGTTGCCTCCCTTACAGCCCCAACCAGGGACTGAACCCACAACCTCAGCATGTGCCCTGACTGGGGATCACGCTCGCAACCTCCTGGTGTACGAGGACCATGCTCCAACTGAGCTGCCCAGCCAGGGCCCACGGTACATTTTAAAAACATTTTATTATAGAAAATTTCAAACACATATGAAAGTTTGAAGGAATAATATAATATACAAAAAGGTACACCTTTTAAAATATTAAAAAAAACTATATCCCACCGTAAAGAAATATTTCACGAGCTGACTTGGTGGGAGATTGTTTTTAAATTCTAATTAAATTTTAAAAATATACATTTCCACCAGTTATTTTTTCCTTTTTACTGAATTTATTGGGGTGACACTGGTTAGCAAAATTACACAAATTTCAGGTGCACTGCATTCACTGTATGCTCACCACCCCAAGTGATTTTCACCAAGTACATGATACTCTGTACTCCTTGGCACTATGGCCACACTTTTACATACGGAAAAAATTAATCTCTCATGAAGGACTATGTCAAGATCAGTGACACGTGGAGACGTAGAATACCTTGTTTTACACACCACTGCAACTGTGCAAATATGTCGGAAAGAAGAACTTCATTCAAAGCTTCATAAAACTGGGTAAATACATCACAAATAGCATAAAGTGCGTGATTGCAAGTTGTTGTCATCCACTCTGATTTCTGGAAAAACAGTGAAAAGATAATGTTTAAAAGCCACACTCTCCCATACATCATTGGCAAACCATTCTGGAAAGCAATCGGCAGTATGTGTCAACGGTCATAAATGTTCACACCCACAGATGCAGTCACACTACTTCCAGGAATGAACCCTAAAAAATAAAGATTTGTGGGTGGAAGTTATTTTTATCACACTGATATTTACATCCTGTAACCAAAGATAGAAACTAATGTCTAGCAATGTAGCAATTAAATTGAGTACATCCATATGACAGAATATTAAACAGTTATTCAAAGTGTTACTTACAAAAAGTTTCAACGAATTTGAAAAAATGAATATGAGGTTATGCTAAATATTCACGCCATATATCAAAAATTTAAATGTTAAAAATGAATGAACAAATATCATCCAAAGAAGATACGGAAATGGCTGACATCCACATGACAGGGTACTCAACATCACTAATCATTAAAGAAATGAACTCAAAGCCACAGTCGTCAGAATGGCATTCATCACAAAGGCTAGAGATACATGCCGGCAAGTGTGGAGAAAGGGGACACTTGTCGGTGGACCTGTAAACTGGTGCAGCCACTACTGAAAACCGTGTGGAGGTTCCTCAAAACGTTAAAAAAAATGGAACTACCACATGATCCGGTAAATTCTACTTCTGGCGTACGTCCGGAAGGAACAAAATCACTAGGCTGAAGAGCCACCTACACCCTCATGCTTGGAGCATCATGGTCTACAACAGCCAAGACACAGACACAACCTCAGTGTCCGTAACAGATGAACAGATAAAGAAAATGTGGCATATGTACACAACGGAATACTACTCAGCCATAAAAAAGAAATAAATCCTGCCATTTGTGACAACATGAATGGACCTTGAGGGCATTACGCTAAGAAGTCAAAGACAAATACTGACTCTATAATCTCACTATTGCATTGAATCTTTTAAAAAAAGGTTTTATTTATTTTTAGAGAGAGTGGAAATGAGGGAGAAAAACACCAATGTGTGGTTGCCTCTTGCACGCCCCCTTACTGGCTACCTGGCCCGCAACCCAGGCATGTGCCCTGATAGGGAATCCAACCGGCGACCCTTTGGTTCGCAGGCCAGTGCGCTCAATCCACTGAGCCACACCAGCCAGAGTACTATTATGTGGAATCTTAAAAATGTTAAGTCCAGTTATTACACTATACACCTTAAACTTACACAGTGTTGTGTGTCATTATATCTCAATAAAGCTAAAAGAAAAAATAAAAAACAAGGCTATATGATTACCAAAAGAAATATATAGATTTATATAATTGTGAAAAAAGGAAGGATTGCTAAGCATGATCCCAGAAAAGTGGAAACCATACAGACAGATCTGGTTTCTTATGAGCTAAAATTTTCCAGAAAGGAAATGAGAAACGAACTGGGCAAAATCGTCTGAAATTTATGTGAGGATATGCTATATTGCTTTTATATAAAAAAAAACCTCTTAGATCAATAGGAAAGAGATGAATACCTCGATAGTTGGGCTAAGGACATGAAAAGACAGCTCACAGAGGAACATGTATGATCAATGACATGAGGGAAAACAGGTAACCATGCTAGCAATTTAACGTTTTTAATGCGACACGCGGGCCTATCAAATTAATGATTAAATAAATTAAACTATGAAGAGCCGGAGTGGGTATGGGGAAGTGGGAACTCCAAGCACTGCTGGCAGCAGTGTGAACAGTACAAGTGTATCTGGAGGTCAACTCAGAAGCTTGTACCAAAAGCCTCAGTAGTGTGCAAGCCCAACACATGACAGGCCACTTCCAAGTAAGAGAATAAATAAGCAAAAGCGTAGCTGCAAAAACATCCATTTTGGTGCCTTCTGAAGAAAGAAAAACTGGAAACAATTTCCCAGGGACCATGGAACATCCACAGACAGGAATGTTTTGCAGTCCTTGACAATGCTCTGGAAGACAGGACTTGGTTGTCGAAAAACATTCACTGATTAAGTCAAAGAGCAGTTCACAGTATGTGCGAGGGGATTCCGTTTCTGTAAAAACCCTACGTGTGTGTGATACACACACTCACATGATGTGTATGAAGGGGTTGGAAGTGGTCACTGTGCGGGGTTGGAACTGTGCGTGTTTAAATTTTTTGTTTTTCTGTTTTCTGCTTTGTTTTATAATGAAGAAAAACTTTAATTATTTTAAAATAAGATTAAAAACTGTATCTATACTATGACCTTGACCCTATTTAATCCATGTAAAAGAGGGAGGAATGTCTGCCAAACCATTAGCTCTAATTTCTGAAGGGTAAAACGATGCATTTTTGTGTATGCCTAATATTCCATATAAAGCAGATGTTCCTTTCATACCAGGGGAGGGAGGGAATGCTGTTCCTAAAAGAAGGTAAAAAAATTACTTTCCCATCTTAAAATCTTGAGCTAGAATGCCCTCTCCCCATCCCTCTTCCCCTACGGGAGAAGTAACAACTGGAATCATGGAACGTCCTTTAAAAAAAAAAAGCCTGATATTTGCTGACATCATCCGACTGTAACTTCATTAAAAACCTGTTAAATGTGTTTTTAAGGGACCAGAGTCACTCCAGCTTTTACTGACTGTTCAGATGCTGATATGAGCCAACAGGCAAGTGGCCCAATCAGGTGCCCTGCTGGCTGGGCAGCTATGATGCCTGAGGGCCACGTGGGCGGAGTCCAGTGATTAATTTCCTCTCCCTTGTCTCAGGCAGGCAGGCTCTCTTACACTGGCTGATGATGGTAGAAGAGTGCCAGGAAAGGTGTTGCCGTTTTAAAAACACACCTTAAGTGGCTCCCTATTAAAGACTTCTGCGTGCATGAGGACACAGCCCCCGGGAAACAGACACAGGCTTGAGCGAGCGGCTTCTCTCCCATCTCATCCAGGGCAGGGCCTTAGTTGTCACCTACCTCCGACTGTTGCTCTGGCAGCTTCATGTTGTCAAAAATCCTGAACACGATTCTGAACAGGTCCTGCCACCAGTGCTTTTCAAAGGTGTGGCCATAACTCTTCATGATCTCGAACATGACTGTGAGTCCTCTGGAGAAAACAAAGCCAGGTGCGGAAGAGGGCTTGGGGAGGGGGAGGAGCGCAGCCGAGAAGGGGGCAGGGGAGCAGGAGGCTGAGGTTCATTCAGAGACAGGAGGGCGCCGCAGGGGGCATGGTTACCTTGTCCGCACATCGAGCTTGCATCTATTGATGATGCAGGAGAGCTCGAACAGGATGGGGAACCAGCCTCGGACCCAGACCCTGTCACCGGGGGCCACGTTCATGTCATCGCTTGTGTATTCTTGTAGCACCTACAATGAGAGTCACCGTGGATGTGGAGTAGCAAGCAACAGGAAGGAGCTGAAAGGGAACTACACAGACAAGAAGGCCCCACATGACCATTCAGCAAGGGATGATTCAGTATCTTTGGTCCTTCTAAAATGTTACTACGGTGCTTAAAATAATAGCAGCAGCAGCTACTAGTGAGTGCTTGCTATGGGCCAGGAACTGGGAAGGTGCTCCATGTGGACTGTCAATTTTCACAATTCCAAGAGGCAGGTAGAAATAGTGGTCCCATTTTACAGGTGCACCAACTGAGGCACTAAGAGGTTAAGTAAGCTGCCCAAGGTCATGCAGCTGCGAGCTGGCAGTCTTTCCGCAGTCTAGATGTAAAGACCTCGCCAGCATTTTGAGCCCTCTGCTCTGTAACCGCTCTTGAAGTGGTATTGTCTGTTGTAATGGAATTTCTTTATTGACTCTGGTCATCTAACATTTGGCGATTTCTCTGTGCTTCAGGTCACTCCCCTGCACAATGGGGATATAGTTACCAATCGTATAGGTCTGCTGTGGGGATTGAATAAATCAACGCACAGACAATACCTGGAATGGTGCCTGATACGTAGTAAGTGCTCAGCCGACAGTGGCTCTCATTTTCATCGTATCTTAATGAGCTGTGGTGGGGACCAAACATATCACAGGTGTTTAGAGTTCTGTAAAGACTTCTTAAGAGATCTGTGTAGGCCACCGCAGTCTGGTTGTGCTTGTTTCCACTCAACTTTCTGGTTTTGAGACGTCATTTAAACCTAGCAGGCCTATGACTGTTTGGGTCTTTACAGTGTTGCTCGAGCTCAGGAAACACTTTAGCCCAAACTGTACTCAATGCACGTAAGACAGGTGCTTGAGCACCTATCTCAGATAGGTGCCACATAACAGGAAAACCCCAAACACTTCCAGGAGGAAACAAAAGGTGCTTTTTCAATGTGATTTCTCAGGCACGTCACAATGGCATAACGTCATTTCCTAAAAGAGAGGGTTGTTTTCTTTCAAATAAAAGGTCTAACTCTTTGGCTTTGCCAAAATTCGAAGCTAAAATACTATTATTGTCTACAAAACAATTAGTAGGATATGATATAAAAGTTCAGTTGACTAAAATAACTTCAAACATACGAAACACAGAAAAGGTATAACCCCACAATGGCAGCCTTTTGAAATAAACACCTAGTTTAGGCAAACATGCATTTCTCGGAGAGTAGCTGGCACGGTCTTTGTCAGCAGGAAGGGCTGCGGCCCCACGACTGCTTTCCCTCGCCGCCCACGTGAGCCAGGAAGGAGAAGCCTACCCGAGGCCTTTCAGAGACATATTTCGCGCAGAAGCGGATGAGCCGGATGGCCTCCATGCTGGTGTCAGGGAAAGCTGCGTTGCAGGCGAACTCCGACAAGCACTTCACAGCGTCCTGAAAGGAATCGATGGCTGCAGGAAAATGGTGCTGGAAAATCGTCGCTGGGGAGACAAAGGAATACATTTAAAAAAAAATAAGGCCAGGATTTAGAAATGAGGATTAGACATATACACACCCCAGAGAGGATCTCTTCTGTGAAAGTCTAAGCAAAGCATGTTACCCTTCTGAAAGCTAGTGCTTCTTAGTCGATTGCTCAGGATTAAGTGCATTGAGTACAGTTTGGGCTAAAGTGTTTCCTGAGCTCGAGCAACACTGTAAAGACCCAAACAGTCCTTCATTCAATAAACACTGAGTGCCAACTAGGTGCAAAGCATGGTCATGGGCCCTGGGGACACAGAGATGACGAATCAAACTTCCTGCCCTCATGATGCTCATGCTCCAATGGGTGCGACAGACAACAATCACCTATGTCAGTACACGTGTAAGACAGTCTTGGATGGGGTGCACTGTGGCCAAGGGGCAGAAGTTAAGAGGGGCTGTTCAGGCTGACGGTCAGGGAAGGCCTCTTCAGAGGTCCTGAGAAGTATCCCCTAAGGAAGCGAGAGAGGCCGAGCCTTGAGAAAACTAAGTTGCACCAGGGTGCCAAGGTGTCCATTTAACTTGAGTCATTGTAGAGGGGAGCTGGAGGAACTACATAAGATGCCATCACTGATCTGTGAGCGAGGCTGGCACACCGGTGTCTGCCTGACGGACACTGAGCCCCGGGCAAGGCCTGGCCCCGCTCTGTGACCCTGAGCACCTCCCTTAGTTCTCTGGTTGTTTCCTCCCTACGACCACACCTCACACCACCATGCTGTATTGGAGCTTTGTGAAGATGAGGGTGCTCAATGAGCTAAAGGTGAAAAGCAATTTAGAAACCTAAGGTTTCCTAACCCTACAAATATCACATAAGAGAAATACGTGAGTAGCAAGAAGTTTACAAAAAGTTAAAAGACCTCAAAAGAGAGGAAGGCTGACCCAATGCCTTACAATTTCCACAAAGACCAAGAGCGGTAAACACCTTGCTACACGAGCACAGGCAGCCCAGAAACTCCAGGTCAGGCCAGAGGGGAGGGTCACAGCCCCAGCCCTGGGCTGGACTGCCTGGTGTGGACCTGCTGCACCAGTTCCAAGCTGCGTGACCTCGGCATGTTGTTCTGCTTTATTTTTTGCTGCCTTGGGATCCTCTTCAGTAAAATGGGGTAAAACAATGAGATAGTCACTTCCTGGTACTTATGTTAGTTTCTATAAAGTGGCTGTGAACACTGAATTGGCAAATCCTGAACCATTTTCCTCGGGGAAACACAGGGATAGGTTCCTGTAAGCCTCTGGCTGTAGCATTTTCATCAACTGATCAATACATAAACTTGCTTTCTGTTTTTGTATAAAGACATCATATTTAATATACGTTTTTGATTGATTAACAATGAACTTACAGCCAACAAAAGCACTGTAATTCATACCAGAATGAAGTTTATCTAAAACATATTTTTTCCACAAGGCACAACACAGCCTTCCTGTGCTCAGGGACACTGGACAGCACGTTAGCACTATGCTTCAGAGCCATTTTATTTACTTACGTAGTTTTTACATTTTTATTTATCCATCTGTTTTTTAGGGGAGAGCATGAAGGCATTCCCCCACTGCCACAAATCATGCAGGTGAGTTTCCCACATCTGGGGAAATCGCAGGGGTCAGCACATCCGGAGTGCAATGGGTGAGCCTGGCCCTGGGAAAACCACCTTCGTGATCGTGGTATCTCCCCGGCCAGGTAAGTATGATTTTTTTTTAAAGAAACATGGATCTGTTGTCCCACTCATTATGCATTCTTTGGTTGATTCTTGTATGTGCCCTGACTGGGGAATGAACCTGCAACCTTGGCACATTGGTACGACGCTCTTACCAACTGAGTTGCGTGGTCAGGGCTTCAGGGCCATTTTAAATGGCAAGGTCACCATCAAGAAGACAGAAATGCAACCCCCCCCCCAAAAAAAAAACACCCAACAACGAGGCAGTAAGTACACTAGGAAAAAGATACTTGTTTATTTTCAGTAAAAGAGGTGAAACAAGAAGGCAGAGCATTGCCTTGTTCAACGAGCTGGGAACACACACCTTGGTCGACTCAAGTATTTTGCTATTCTGTGCATGTCCACAAATGACCACAAGAGTGCCAGGGATAGCCCTGGCTGGTGTGGCTCAGTGGACTGAGCGCTGGACTGCAAAGCAAAGGGTCACTGGTTTCATTCCCAGTCAGGGCACATGCCTGGGTTGCAGGCCAGGTCCTCAGGAGGGGGCATGTGATAGGCAACCACACACTGATGTTTCCCTCCCTCTTCTTCTCCCTCCCTTCCCCTCTCTAAAAATAAATAAATAAAGTCTATAAAAAAAACTGCTGGGAGCCCTGGCTGGAGTAGCTCAGTGGATTGAGCATGGGCCCGTGAAGCAAAGGGTCGCCGGTTTGATTCCCAGTCAGGGCACATGCCTGGGTTGCAGGCCAGGTCCCTGGTGGGGGACACATGAGAGGCAACTACGCACTGATGTTTTTCTCCCACTCTTTCTCCTTCCCTTCCCCTCTAAAAATAAATGTATAAAATATTTTTTAAAAAGTACTGGGAATATTGGTTATGGGGTCATGTAAGAATTTTAGCAATAGGTAAATTCACAAACATGGAATCAGTGAATAATGAGGGTTGACAGGACTTCCTTCACAGGGCTATTATGTATTGGTCTAAGCATGCGTCAAAACTCAGAACATCGCCCGGCACATTATTACGTCACAGTATAGCTACACCAAGGAAACCCTTTTTAGGGAGTAAAACAGACAGGAAATAAATGGTCACTATTCTAGACTTGCAGGTGGGGTGTTATGAGGCAACAGAGCCACTTACTGACAATGTGGCCCGTGGTCTGGAAGGCCAGCTCCACGATGTTCCCATCGTGGTCCGAGGCTGCCTGGTGGAACACGGCGAAGATGTTCTTCCAGCCCGAGCGGATGTTGGCGGCCTGGGAGTTCACCATCTGGGCGATGCAGCGGATCACCATGTCCCGGATGGTCGGCGATCTGGGGAGGAACAGGCCAGTGGGAAGACGTATAAACACAGCTCATCACATAGAAGCAGCACTTCAAAAACCCTCTTTTTTAAAAAAAAAAATTATTTATTTATTTTTAGAGAGAGGGGAAGGGAGGGAGAAAGAGTGGGAGAGAAACATCAATGTGTGGTTGCCTCTCATGTGTCCCCCACCAGGGACCTGGCCTGCAACCCAGGCATGTGCCCTGACTGGGAACCGAACCGGCGACCCTTTGCTTCACAGGCCCGTAAAAAACCTCTTTCAAGCACACAGTAATCCACATTCCATTAAAAAAAATTAGAGACAACATCTGACCAAAGCTTGGTCATGAACGTATCCTCGGGACTGATTTCTGACTAACAGGAGGAGCTGTGGACGAGGAAGAGTCTCTTCAGAGAGCAGCCTCACAGGGTGACCGGCCACGAACGCCTAGCAGGGCGCGTCGTGGTGAGTGGTCATGCCCCAGCAGGAGCTGGCCGTTGCTCCTGTGCATCCAGGTTAGCACGGCTTTGAAACACACTATCTTGTTGACTGTCCTGTAACCCGACCCCCGCCTTGCTCTTTCCCATTGCCATGTAATGTTCCTTATGCTTCCTTCTTAATTTCACACTCATACAAGAAGCTACAAAACTATTATTCTCCAGAGCATTTGAGACTTGCTCCCTGGCAAACATGGGCAGTTGGCCTGAAATAAACTTTATACACATTAAAAAAATATGAGAGCCAATTAAAAAAAACACAGTAACCCCTGTGGCAGACGGCTGGTGGCCTACGCAGCAGCCATCCTCCCACCGCTCTGGTAACAGAAACTCTGGTTTCATCCAGGCAGCAACCCGCCCACCTGCAGGAAACGGACTGCCAGCGGTCTGAAACCACACGGCGATCTTGCACACGTGCCAGGTCTCCAACAGCCCAGCCTCCCTCACGCCAGGGGACCTACATGACCTGCTCTAACTAGATGTCGGAGAAAAACTATAGAGCCGGAAGGAGAAGTTTCTGGGAAGGTTTAACTTTTGTCTTACAAGGAGCAGACATGGCAGGCTCTGCCCCTTCTTATTTTGGTTCTGAACACTGCATGACAGCTGAGATAGAGCTCCAGCCCCACAGTCAGAAAACAACAGGCTCGAGGATGAAAAGTGACCCTGCGGATGGCCAAACAAAGACATGGGAAGAACCTGGGTCTTGGTGACAATCTGGGCTATGAAACCAATGATGGGACTGCCTGCCTCTGACTCATTAAGTAAACAATACACAGCCTTGTGGTTTAGGCCATTGTTGGTTGGCTTTTCTGGCCTAAAACATTTAGACTAACACACTCATAATTCTGCCACCCACAGATAACCATCCCTAAATTCGTAGTGCATCTATCTCCTCTTAGATGTTTGGGCAGGGATATACATGTATGGCAGCACTCACACGTGCGCGCGCACACACACACACTCTCTCTTTTTGGCAGGGGCTGGAGGAGAAAGGAAAGGTTTATTGATCTAGAAGGCCCAGCTCGAGAAGATGAGAGAATTCATTCTCAAACCCATCTTCAGGGAGCCTGGAATTCAGGTGTTAGATGCAATATTTTAAATTTAATTATTATCAAACAAGTATGGAGATAGAAAAAATGGCCCATTTTCTGAAGCCACTTCTGGATTCAACATGGTGTTACCTGCGTCTCTGTAACAGACTAGCATGTATGTCTTGCAACCTCCCAAGGCACACGCAGTCACGCGGTGCCCTCTGTTATCTCACAGAGAGCAGAAAGCAAGGCCACGCAAACCCGTGGCTTCTACAGCACTGGCTCTGAGAGCACCGTGGCTTCTGGACTACAGACCACACCTGCTTGCAAATGTCATCTGGCTTAGGACAGCATTCATGTTTGTCTGCTGGCCCCAGACTAAATGATCATGGAAAGGTCATTCAGAGAAGGTGAGGAGAAAGTCAAAACAGTTAAAAATTAGCTAAAGTCCACAAAGCAAACCTGCTGCCTGCAATACTGGAGGACCGACGCAGACCTAGGTGATTTTGACAATCTGAATTCATGGTTGTTTCCCCACAGGGAAAAAGCAACCTGCTGGCAAGAACTAAAAATGTCTATTAAAATGGTTTTTGTCCAATTGTTAACTAATATATGGAGACATTAGTAAACATTTTGGGAAATGTGAAAAAATATAATGAAAGAAAAAATCCTTAATATGATGGTACAGTGTTGATATGGGAAAATATATGTCATCCTCTTTATTATACTTTCTGTCCAATTCTATAACCTGCCCTTTTTACTAAACAATTAAGCATTTCCCATGCTACGAACTTTGTGAGTGATTTTAACAGCTGCATGATATTCCATGTTGTGACTGTACCAATAGCGACTTTAACATCTGTGTACATTTAGGTGGTTTTTGGTTTTGTTTCTTTTTAAATCCTCACCCGAGGACATTTTTTTCATTGCTTTTAGAGTGAGAGGAAGGGAGAAAGAGAAGCACTGATGCAAGAGAAGCATCAATTGTTTGCCTCCCATATACACCTGGACTGGGGACCAAACCTGCAACCTAGGCTCGTGCCCTGAGTGGGAACTGAACCAGGGACCTTTCGGTTACCTCTAACCAACTGAGCCACACTGGCCAGGGCTGGCTTCTGCTTTTTTAAAAAACTATTTTGTGTGACTCACAACATTTTGTTGTGTTTCAAATTAACTCTTTAGGAGACAATTATAGAATTACTGAGTCAAGGGGCAGAAAGACATTAAGATTCTTGATGTATTTATATTGCCAAAATACTATTGAAAATGTCATAGGAAGTTACAGTTCTACCAACAGGGTCTGAGAATGGCTGGCAACATGATTCTAAACTTATTCTGCCCCTTTTCAAATGCTGTGTGGACACTGGCAGGACAGGCAGGGAAGGCCTGGAGTTAGGAGATGAGGGACTCTGGGGCCACCAAGCCATCAGGCCACCTGCCCGCCCGGCAGGCTGGAGCACGGTGCTCTGCCACAGGAGGCCTCGGGCTCCTATGGCTCTCTTGACAGTGTGCCCAGGGGCAGGAGGGCGTGTTTTTGTGCAAATGCAAAAATCAGGGGTGATGCCAGGCTCGAAGGGTCTTCATTTTGGTTCTCTTAAAATAAGCAATAAGGTAAAGGATACAGACACTCAGAGAAAGAGAAGTGTATCGAGGAGACTTCTCTGCTGCCCTTTTTTGCTACCTCAGATAGCTCCTATAGGCTTGAAGTGTTTAAGCCTATGAGCTTTCATTTTCTTTTTTAAAACAATGATCCAAGCAGGTCTGAAGTACACTTTTTAGGGGTGGGGCAGACATACAGGGTTACGTGTCAAAGTCCCCCCGCCCCCAAAACTTAGAGCTGTTCATTTCATTTGCCTCCACCAACAAAGGAGGAAAAAACTGTGGTTAGTAACTGCAGGGGGTCTTTTTAGGGGCCCAATGTGGAATCTGACCAAAGGTCTTTCAAAACAATGCACGTACCTGTTTTTCTTCATGATATGCTCAAAGGGCCTCAGAAAATCTTTCTGGAAACGGAAGTTGGCTAATTCTCCCTTCTCTAGAAACTTCATGGAGAG